>VYZV01000392.1:117338-165323 GCA_013401275.1 Pandion haliaetus
CCCCCTAGAGGGCGGAGCCCCACAGCTGCAAACCGCCCTCCTGGGGCGGTGCCTCGCATGCAAATTAAGTTGAATGGCTGCCTCTCCTCCCTTTCATCCGGCGCGGTCATGAATAATTCAACGCTCCGCTCGCTCGGAGCCAATCGGAAAACGGCCACCGCCATATGGGCGGCCGCGCCGCCTGGCTCGGAGAGAGCGCGCCACCGCGCCCCCCCCCGCTCTGGGGGAGCCGGACACCGAGCACCGGCCGAGGCCGGAGGCAGCGGGCCGGGAGAGCCGGCTCCCATGCCGTGTCAGGCCCCCTCCTCCCGGCTCTGTTCATCCGCCAGCCCCGCGAGGGACAGGGACCTAGCGCGAAGCGGAGGGAAGGTGCCACCCTTCCCGCAAAAGAGAGGGAAAGGCTTAACAGAAGGTTGAAGCCTTAGCTGGAAAGAGCTACACAACTGCCGCTACCTTACTACACTGCTCGGCTGCAAACAGCCTGTGTCCTACTGCAGGGAAAAACAGCTGGGTGAGGAAGCGGTAGTTACGTGGAATGCAATGGCAGTCCAAGGTCTGCCAACCTCTGCATCCATGCAAAAGCTTGAACTTACCTCTGACAAGGGGGCAGTAAGTCAACATTTCAGCCAAGCTTCCAAAAGTTATGTTTTTCAAATAAAATACTTGTTTCTGTCATCTTCTTGCAACATCCAGCCAATCCGCATCGCAGGCTGCAACAAAGCAGTGGTATCAGCCTGCATCATAATCCCATCCCGGTAAAGGCACTGTCAGATGTTGTGGTGCTGAGCAAGGCAGCCACAGTTTCTCAATCCTCCCTGCAGTGGTTATTAAATTGTAATTGTTTTGTGCTGAATCAGGGAGTCTCTGCCCCAGCGAAACTCACTGGGTGGCTCTTGTAGAGTTCATCGATACAATTCCACCTTGGCATAAGCGGATGAGACTGATTGAAATCAACAGGAGTGGATTTGACCTAATTCCAGGACAAACGTGAGCCCTGTGGGTCAGACTGGAGTTCTTCTGGCTGCACCTGTTCTTAGAAACTCTCTTCCCACTGTCTTTAATCTGCAAAACAGTCTGGGAGAATGCTGAGGGCACAGACTGGAGCTGCCAACAACCCTGGCATTTGAAGAGGACTATCAGAGCAAAAGCACTGCTTGAAGGAGGGAGGAAGAGGAAGGGGAGGGTGTGTGGGAGGAGTTGTCAGACCCTCAACTCAGCAGAGCCCTGCTGACTTCCAGCATCTGATAACAGGGGTGTGTGCCTGAAACAGAACCAGACACAGTGCCTGCAGCAGATCCCTGCCACCTTGGGCAACGATACCTCTGACCGCGCAGGAGGAAGGTGAAGATGGCAAGGTGTCATGCGTGGACAGAACTGCACGCGGGACGTAGGGACTCCTCCAGGCTCTGAGTCACACTGCCCTCCCAGGGAACGGGGCAGCGGCTGGATCCAAACACAGACGAGCGTAGGAGCGGGGTTACGCAGCCACAGGGTTGTATGACCATGAGTAGGCATTCACCAGCTGGTGCTACTGAGGTCCCAGTAGCCTCCCCAAGAGTGACGCCCTCTGCATAACTTATTAACATTTCCGCACGAATTAAGAACCACACTGAGGTGCTCAGACTGCTGGAAAAGGCTTTTTTATTGCTTAGCCTTCTCTCCATCTCCAAAAGGAACTCAAAAATTATCAAATAAAATGCATCTAAACCAGTTGCTATTACAGTTCCAAAGAAGCTCAATACCAAACACAGTCATGCTCAGCATACTTCTATTCACTGAGCAGACTTTCTGGGACTTGTCACTGGCACTTTTGCATAGAGGCTAAAGCAAATTTGGTACCTGGATATCCTGGTGGAAAGCTCCCACAGTAGGGCCTGGAAAGCAATTATGTCCTCAGTTTGGAGCACAACAGCCACAGGACTGGAAGGCTCATGAGGAATTTGTAGCTTCTTTCTTTACTCAGGGATCTCTCACTTGCAAAAGCCAAAAGACCCACAGCCAGGAAAGAGAATGTCAGGCTGAAACAGAGGGGCCTGCAGTACAGCCCTGGTGAGACTATCAGATACAGTGTGCTGGTATTGGTGGCCAAACTTTTAATATGGCACAATGCTGCATGGCAAAAACGCATCTCAGCACAGTTGCTACAGCGTGAGGCTGGGGTGCCATGTGCAATGCTCTGGGGCTTTCTGCGAGCTCCAGCTGACGAAATTGTGTTCAAGGCAGTTTCCTGCTCTTGAGTGCCTGGAAACTTTACTCCAGGTGGCTGAATTTTACGGCTGTGCTTTTCAGATCAGAATCTGATGTCAGGGTTGTTGGCGTAGCTGAATGACAGAGGCTCAGGACACCACCACTGATCTGACCAGCTTATTCTGTCCCCGACTGACCTCAGTGGCTCTCCATCCATACCACTGGTGTAGCACAGTGGCTCTTAACATGTGACAAGAGGATCACCAAGTGTTTTCTAGTGGTCCACAGGTCAGTCAAAGATGACACA
The DNA here is from genome assembly GCA_013401275.1 of Pandion haliaetus. Taxonomy (NCBI): domain Eukaryota; kingdom Metazoa; phylum Chordata; class Aves; order Accipitriformes; family Pandionidae; genus Pandion; species Pandion haliaetus. Next base: position 119,833 of record VYZV01000392.1, read on the forward strand.
GAAAAGGCAGACTAATGGTCCATAAGATGAAAAAGCTGGAGAACCAGTGGCTTCAAGAACAAAGCAGTGTGTATTCCAGTCCAGAAAAGCCCAGCTAAGCCATACACACTTGTTTGCTGTAAATTTTGCTATTATGCCTGAGCCATCTGGTTGGGCGAAGTCTGTAAAAGCAAATAAAGTGGTCAACTACCCATGGTTCCAGTTATCACAGGCTCTATTTTCTGTAGTATTTCATTAATCAATAAAACAAAACCTGAGTAAAGCTCTTCCCTTCATCCCATACCGTTTCTGCAAGTGACAGCAACTTCAGTGATTAACGTCAACTGGCAGCTTGAATTCCTTTAGTGAATAAAACGCAATTTCTCCATGATCCACCAGCGCAAAGACCACTGGGACATCCCCACTCTGATATGTAACCTGCTTCAAAGCCCGAAGGGATGGAATCTGCTCATCAAAGCTGCAGAGAGAAAAATATCCCATTGTTCTCAAAGCAAGAATACAGAGACAAAACTGTCCTGGCCAACGATCACAGCAGCTCACTTGGGTCTCAGGAGTTGGTAGTGACCCTTCCCAGCCCTTTCAGTCAAAGCAGGAGGCTGCCAGCCCTGAGAGAGTACACTGCATGCCGGGAACTGGGAGCTGTCAAATCCTTTGCCAAAAACAAGGGCAAGTGCACACTGCTTCACACTATGCCTATTAGATGCAGCTCACAGGGCTATTGGCAAATTGCCAAGCCAGTGCAATCTTAATACCTTTGTGCTAGGAAGATCTTTAGGTTGCTGGGATCAACACCTGACCTGCTTTTCCTCCTTACAATTCTGCAGAGTCTGTTTGCTCATAAATGAAAATATTTATAAAGCAGGGATCATCCTACTTGCTCACAACAGACCTTTGTAAAACCGCATTACCACCTTCCTTGCTCTGGCTGCTACAGCTGGAGAGAGTGGAGGAGGGACAGTTTTAGTATATATCAAAATTAGAAAAGGCAAGAACTTTGTACCTGCCTATGGAGTTTAAGTACCTGATTCTGGATCCAGCAAGAAAGGGGACGCTTACCGTCTGTTCATACTGATCTTAAAGTTACATTTGGCACAGATGAAAATACTAAACCAATACCCCTGAGCCTGTAGCGAGTTCTGAGGAGGTACATCTCTGCAGAAATCCATAGGGATCTGCACTGGCTGAGGATTCAGGCACCATACGGCTCCCTGCAAAACTGAGCCCTACATGTTTCGCAAGTATTGCGTAAATACAACTGCGGCTTCTTATTCCCGACTCCAGTAATACTCAGACAGGAGCAGCAACCAGATGACCAAATGGTGTGGGCTGAGCACAAGGGCTGGAGCAATTGTCAGCCACAGCCTCCAACAAAGGAGGAAATGGAAGGAAAAAAAAATTCTGGGCAGGACCACCCTCAAGGGAGACACTCCGATGATCTGTAAAGCTCACAAGATGGTGGGTCATTCACAGATCATTAGGACTCTGTTTCCACAACAGCAACTGTTATGTTTCAGAACACAGCCTAAGACCCATGGATACCTCCGAACACACATCCTGACATATGGCTTCCCAGGGTTTGACTTCTTAAACTTGGCCACAGCATCAGCTTGATACACATTGAAGTCTATCTTCATGCCCTCTGGGTCCTCCTGCAGCCTACAGAAGACAGAACACATCCACATATGCATAGGATTGAAACATTGTAGGGTATAAATACAGCAGAGGAAAGAAAGAGCAAAAGCTCTTGAAGCCTGGCTAGTTTGGGGCCTTTGAAAGGCTTCAATCCTCAAAGGACTGACCCTGCAACTGTTCTAATTACTTTCCAGATCTTTCCGGTAGTCACACCAGAGCAAGCTCCCACCCCACACCTGCCACACACCCTTCTCTGCAGACTCCCTTGCAAGGGCCACTAACACATACAGAAGCAAAGCACTGCTCTGCCCTACAGGGACTGCACACCAACACCACACAGACTCTTTAAGGCAGAAGCAAGAACCAAAAGTCCCAAAGGCAAGGTTTTATAATCACTGCAGCAGCACATTCCAGGGATGAGGCACAGATGAAACCCAACCAAACCTCTGGGGGAGATTACCTGGCTGGGGTGCAGAGAGAGAACAGCAGGAAAAGAGAGCAACCCAAATGTTTTAATTGGCCTGGAATGCCCTAGCTCTGTTGCTGCAGGACCTGGTACTTCACAGAAATGTCAGCCCCTCACTACAGATGCAACCGGGTCATGGAGCAGAGCGCTGTATTCTCTTGGCATCCTGGATGGCAGGCAGCTCCCAAACTGCTGCTGCGAGCATCTCACAGACCTCACAAGCAGGGACAGTCACAAGACACCCCCACTCCCTAACAGCTACGAGCTGGCTGGCTGGATACTAACCGGGAGGCTCCATCCAGGATGTGGGAGGGCTGCAGCACGGTGATCTGCTGGAGGAGCGCAGCTGGAGGGAGAAGGAACAGGAAAGGATCAGACCAGCTATTTCTCTCCCAGGGCACTCCAAGCACTCCACCACCACCCACGAGCCTTCCTCCTCCAACAATGGCTGGCAGCACCACAGTCACCACTGGCTACTTCAAAGACCTCAGCTTCCTCATCTCCCCCCAGCACGCAGCCCAGAACATGCCACAACTGCTTTGCATCTTGCTGGCCCTGATTTCACATGCCTAACAGCCTAGCAGGAAGGACTGCAATACAGCAGGACATGGGGAATGGATTAGGAGACGTCCCAAGGCCCTGTTTATCCTGGCACTTGAGTAGGCTATAGAAAGAGATGGAAAGGCAGAGAGAGTACATACTTTCTTGTCTCTCCCCATGTTCATAGCTGGGCTCCTCTGTGCCTGCTCTGCCTAGGCCTTCTAATGAGATCCTCCATCTCAAGGTACTGTCCCCTAAACTGATGTTCAGCTTCTCCATGTCATCCCTTTTGCTGCTGCATAACAGGCATTGTTTCACAGAGCTGGGTGGGGAGAAGGGGGCCCCTGTCAAGTTCCCAGAGCCACTACCTGATGACGTAGCTTCATCTGGCTGCAAAAGCGGTGTGACAGCTTGGTCCCAGAGATGTGGTGGTCGTCTCCAAACCCTATGCTGGCTCCTCTGCTCCAAAAGGGCTTTGTATTCCTTCCAGTTGGTGCAGCGCCTCACCTCCCAATCAGTATTGACACTGCTCTTGTACCTGCTCTCCCTCTCTCGCTGTTCCCTTTCCTTCCGTGACAGCTTCTCCTGTTTCTGATTGATGCGTGCACACCAGCAAGCTGCATCAACCTCCCTCCCTGGCACATTCTCTGGCAGGAGCCCATTGTCAGGTGAGGGCAGATGTGTGCACGGCTGGTCTGGGGCCACGTTTGGCAAGACGATGGTGGTAAAATCCCAGCGGGGTGCATGGGGGCCAGTGCTGCTCTCCTTGTGGTCTCCAGCCCAGTGCCTGGAGGGGTTCAGGGAGTCCTTTTGTCTTGTGTCAAGAGGAACTGGGTTTGACTCCCCCTCTCCACTGCCAGCGTCTGATTCCTTTTGTTGCTCTGACAAGGGCTTTTCATCCACTGGAAGGCAACTGGAGTCTCCGCAGTCATCTCCAGCTTTTTCGGAAGTCCCTTCAGCTTCTGGAAGGTCCTCGGATATCTTATGTTTCTTCTCACGTGACCTAAAGACAGAAGCAGCAGCATAAAAGACAGGGAAGGTGTGTAGTGGAACTTTATTCCCTTTGAATCCTGCCTCCTCTCTGCTAACAGGAAGAATGCAGTCTGCCAAGCCTGAAGAAAGGACAGCAAAGGTGGCGGGAACCCCCAGACAGGTCTGCAAACCCTTGGCAACAAGCTCTTGGCTGGAAGGAGGGCGTTTGCTTGTGTGACAAATGAGAAGGGAAAAAAGCAGGCCAAAACAAGCAGTGAATGCCAAAGGCAGAATAAACTTCTCGGATGTCCTGCATGAGGTTTGACTTCAACACCCAGGAGAATCCCAGCCTTGACTTGTGTAGACACACGTTCCCAACCTGCCATGCAGCCTCCACACACCCCATATACGGAGCTAAACACCTCCACGCAAACATGATGGACTTCAGCCAAACCAGCACAGGCTAGGCAGAAACCCTCCTGCCAGCACCTCTTACCGGTAGGATATTCAGTCCCTGGTTCCAGAGAAGATGGGGCAATTCTTAAACCAGCAGTTTTATCTCCCAGTTCCTAAAATGTCTTAACTCCTCAGCCACCGAGTTACTTGTTATCAGGAAAGGACTTGCAGACCAGTCTTGTCCTCCCTGTTTCTTAAAAAGATGACGCCACCTACTGGAAGCTGTCATAATTATTAGCAAAATTACTAATTATGTCAGCTTCTGCTTGCATTTTGGCAACATCTAAAGGCCATGTGCAAGGACCAGGACCCAACTATGCTCTCTGCTGTGCAGTCCTAGCATGTAAGCTGCATTGAGGAGGTAGATAAGTGCAAGATGTGCACTGTGGTGTCTGTGCTCCCTCTAAAAAAGGGCAAGAGGAGACATCTGCCACGTGTTTCTTCTGCACTGACCTCTCTACCCATCTATTTTGGCATCTCACCACTGCAGTTGGGAGGTTCAGGGGCAGCTTGCCCCTATTAGACCCTCATGAAGTACAGAAATGACAAAAAGACATTCTGACTCTGCAAAGAGTTCAGGAAAAGCACTGCACTGCTTGAGGACAGCCAAGAGCAGCTGTCCCGGACAGGTCACCCACAGCACAAAAGGGCTGAGGATGCTGTTCCCAAGCTGCAGAGCCTGGAAGAAGATGGAATAAGGCTTTGGGCCACATCCTTACCGGGGGCTGGAACTCCTCCTCCTTTTGCGATGGTGTTTCCCAGAGCTCTGGCAGTGACTTTCCAGGTTCAGTTGCCTCTCATAAGGAGACAGGACAGTGCTGTAAGGAGACACCAACACAGAGGCTGACAGCAGGGTGGGACAGCGAAACTACCCTTCTGCTCAGCCCCCAGATTACAGCAACAAAAACTTTTTCTTCCAGGCACAGAAAATCCACAAGCAGGACCAGGATAGTCCTCAGTTCATGCCCCATTTCATGTTCCCAATCATCTCCTCAAGAGGGAGGAGCAAGGAAGGGTAGAGTGCCACTTTTAGCCTTTAATCCTCCCGAGAGACGGAATGCAGGGTCAAAGTCCTCTTCTCTGCCATTCCACTGGGGCCATGCAGTGGGCACAGAGCTGCTCAGGGTCTTCAGAAAGGAGAAAGCAGCATGGAAAGAAAAAGCTGGTTACCTGGGGTCGAATCTCAGTACAACATAACCGAGTTGCTTCAAGTGGCTGAACACCTTAGAGCAAAGGAAAGCAAGAGGGTTAAATGACTACCCTAAACCCAAATAATTTACTTCAGCTCCACTACTGAGTGAACACAGTGTGGCACTGGCAGAGGAGAAAATGCCACGGTTAGGACCCAAAGCAAAGGTGGGGAAACAAAACCTGATCATCTGGGAGAAAGTGAATGGGAAAAGCTGAGAATGACTCCCCTCCCTAACTGTCATACTCTGCTCTCAGCCACTGAAAGAAGCTGTGCGGCAGAGGCTGGACTCTCTGCCTTCATCCCCCCTGCAATAGCTGGAGGTCCCAACACACCTGGTAATGTGGCAGGCTCATTGCCTCCTGGGACAGCAGGATCTCGTAGGCTTCCTGGATAGACAACGGCAGATCCCTGTAAAAGAGCTGAACAGAGCCCTGCAGGACAAAAGCTTGGTGTTGAGAGAATCACAGGAAAAAAAAAAATCTCTTCGGTCTCTTCCCACTGGTCCTCACAGCTGGTCCCAGCACCCTCCTTGACATGACATCCATGTCTCCCCATGTGCCACCTGGATGACTTACAGTCCCTCTCCCATGCCCAGTTCCCCCATGCCCTGGGTTTAGCAGCCAAGTAAGAAGTTCCCACCCACAGCTGTTGGCTCCTGCTCCAGCACTGCATCTGTTGGAGGACACAGCTGGGAGCACAACACTCAACTGTTAAAATAATCATTGCTTTGAGAGATAATTTTCTTTAACTTTGGTGATCTCAGTGATTCAGGACACAACGCAACTACAAAAACACTTAGGACCTGCACAACTGAGAGAACTGGAGCAGAGGAATTGATGGCATCCTGAGAAGCATTTACTGCACCCCCGGTGATCCCATAGGTAGATTCCCCAGGCAATAGCAACTAACCTGCAGGAGGCAGTTTTATAGGCTACACCTCTTTTTCCTCCCTTTTTTTTTTTTAGAATGTGTTTACTCATAAACAAAGAAAACAAAACACTAGGAAGGACACCTCTCTCATGGGATGGGCTGAAGGCATCTAACTAGTGTTTTCTGCTTTTGGGAAGAGATTTTGTACTCAGCAACTAACAAAACAATTTTATTTTCATCCATTTGTTTATAATCTGTCAAAATGCCGGAGGTAAAAAAGCCCTACCTTTGCAGTTACGATTTAAGGGATGGCATCAGATGCCCATAACCTAATAAAGTTTTGCTAAGGGAAAAAAGTTCCCTTTTAGATCAGTGCACCTTCTCCACTGATAACAGGCTGCAGTGGAAAGACAAAAAAAACCCTCTACAGCAAAGAAATACAACTGAGCCCTAATCAGCATTTCTGCAAGCAGAGGAGCACTAAAAGCAACCTGGTCTCACTCCCCTGCCTGCCACATTTAAATTTCTTTCTGCCATACATACTGGGAAGAGATGCCAAGTAGCAACTCCAAAGATCTCTGCTTAAGTGTAAAGCACATACAGCACTGGCTGCTGTATAACTGCCTCCCATGCCAACACCCTTCACACAGAAAGAACTGATTTAGTGCCTAAATGTGGCCCCTACCAAGCTGGATAGCATTTCACTAATTTCTATCAGCTTCTTAGAGAAGCACAGAAAAACTGTGCTAATGAACTTATGAACCCTGCCATTGCAAAATATGCAAGATACACTGGGGATAAGAGAGGAAGTCAACTTATGACAGAAAAGGTACTGACCAGTCTCAGATTTCCTAATTAACTGTACACCAGTTCTGAGAAAAAGGATTTCTCAGTGTCAAAACCTTTTATTCCAATTAACTCCTGCAAGGAACAGAAGATAATGGTTTGATCTCATTTCCAGAAATTCCCAGAACAGTGAGCTTTCCTGGACTGTGGAAGTTCAAGCCCCCCCCGCCATACACAGATTTTGGTAAAGAAGTAACTGATATATAAATGTGTGTTTCATCAGCCCCAGAACAATAAAGTAGAGATCTCAACAGAAAACTTTGTAACGTGCTCCTCATGATGCTTTCACTCTGGTAAGAGAGCTGACTTATTACTACTTGTCCTGGTTTAACCCCAGCCAGCAACTAAGCACCACCCAGCCACTCGCTCTCTCCCCCCCAGAGGGATGGGGAGAGAATCAGAAGGGTAAAAGTGAGAAAACTCATGGGCTGAGATAAAGACAGTTTAATAGGTAAAGCAAAAGCCGCGCACACAAGCAAAGCAAAACAAGGAATTCATTCACCACTTCTCATCGGCAGGCAGGTGTTCAGCCATCTCCAGGAAAGCAGGGCTCTATCCCACGTAATGGTTACTTGGGAAGACAAACGCCATCACTCCAAACATCTCCCCCTTCCTTCCTTCCTCCCCCAATTTTATATACTGAGCATGATGTCATATGGTATGGAATATCCCTTTGATCAGTTGGGGTCAGCTGCCCCAGCTGTGTCTCCTCCCAACTTCTTGTGCACCCCTAGACTACTTGCCAGTGGGAAGCAGAAAAGGCCTTGACTCTGTGTAAGCACTACTCAGCAGTAACAAAAACATTTCGGCATTATCAACACTGTTTTCAGCACAAACCCAAAACAGCCCCATACTAGCTACTGTGAAGAACATTAACTCTGTATCAGCCGAGACCAGCACACTGCTGTACTAACAGAAATCTGGATCAGCTAAAACTCTCCTAGTCTCCGTTGTCATATTTGACATAGGAGTGGGTTAAGCACGATATCAGCTGAATAAACCAGCCACCAGTCCAACTAACATGCACTGTCAATGATACAGAGGCTGCTTTAGAGTACAACATATGAACCCATGGCCTGGAGACAAACAGTTCCATCAGCAACAGGCTAAAAGAGACAATTCCTCGAGAACCAGGTGTTTATCAGCTGCTCAAACTGCAGCAGTGACCAACACAAGTCAAGTGATTTCAGACTTCAGTCTAAAGCTGCTGCAGCTCCTCCAATCATCCAGGAAAGACCCAACACCCCCATCCATGCACAGGTATCCTACTTACACACTCCAGCAAGTACAGAGCTTCCTCAGGCAGCAGGCACTGTTTGCCATGCTCTGTGAACCCCATGGTGTGCCAGAACTTCCCCTGGAACAGAAGCACAAATCCATGATGGGCTCTGGCTGTTCCCTGCTGACAACCAGGCTCTCTCCCATTTCAAGCAGCAAATTAAGGAATCTGCAATGGCCAGCAGGAGGTGATGGCACCGAGTATGCTCTGCAGCTGACTCACCGCAGGGGACTGCAGCTCTACGATGCCCTGTCCTGGCTTCCACTCCGCTTTCACCAGATTCCCCCTAAGAAGGTTAAAGATTAGTTTGTTATTACTAGCATGTCCTACAATCAACTACAACAAGCTCAGGAAGGTATCAAAAGGCAGCAAACTTCCAGGTGGTATTTTTACATGGTGAGGCCTTAGAAGGACATCATCCACTGGATCTAGCAGTACCAGCTGAAGATTTCATCACCACCAATTAGTTAAGAGTGTCTTCAGTCAGCACCGCAGACATCTGTCTGTAGACTACAGCAGCCCACTGGAGATGCATGACCTAAGCCATGATGTATCATATGATTGTTCAGATGCTGCCAAGACACTCTCAGATTGCTGTATCCCACCCACAGAGACTCGTAGGAAAAAAATTAATAGCTGAAAAGTGGAGGGTGACTTTGCAAGAACATAAACATACATTTTTAGCAGCTGGCTCAGGGAAACAGAAAGTAAGACCCGTAGGGTCCACCATGGACTTGCTCTACATCTTTAGTCAGTACCACAACTTCTGCATCTGAAAGGAAACCTAAACCTACCCAGTCACCCTCCCAGTCTGAGGGTCTCCACTGCTGCCCCAGACATGCATTTACAGATGTACTTGAACAAACCTAACTGTGACAACAGTGGAAGATAAGAGCCCACCCTGTCTGACCTGCCTGTCTGCTGGAGGTCGCCATTCTCTCTCTAAAGTCCTCAGTGGTGTGATTTTATGTGAACTGCTACTGATCAGTGCAGACAGAGAAACTGTTACCAGAAAGGAGCAGGCCAAACAGGGAAAGTGTGTGCTGAGAAGTAGCACACAAAAATCTCCCAAGAAATGATAAGCTCTGGAGACTGATAGCGCTGTTGAAACCACCAAAACCGATAAACCAGGGACACCGAGAGTCGGCCAAATCTGCACAATGCCACACGTGAGCATCAGCAAGGGGCTGTGTAACTCAGACCATGCCCAAGAAGACAATGGCTGCTATTTGCAAAGGCTACAGGATTATGCATGCACCTGAGAAAACTAAGGGCCCTTTAAGGGACCTTCTGAACACCCACATTGAAGCCACTGGTGTGCCAGTATGACCCTCTGCTCCTGAGGGAACAGCCGGGGTGTCCCCCCTGCAGCTGCTCCAACCAGGGAGCTGCGAGCAGGTGAACTGAGGGCCGGGCAAGGGAACTTACTGTGCTAACACCTACCCGCTATTAACAGCTCGATTCTACCCATAATAACACCTGAATAGAGAGCAGCTGTGCTCTGACCCCCTCGACACGATCCCTCCCAGGGTAAAAGAAATTTACAGCCCCGTGCTCCGTGGCTTAGCACGGCCCTGCGACCCCCGGCCGCTCCAGCGAGGCAGCCGGGCCGCCCCCAGCCCCGGGGACTTACAGCCGCTCCACGCGTTCCTCGGAGAGCAGCTGCCATTGCTCCTCCCGGCACAGGCGCAGCTTCTCCGCCTGCTCGGCCGAGCCGTCGGGGATGAAATCCTTCTGACCGCGGGGACGCTGAGGGGCCTTGCGGCTGCGGGCCGCCAGCAGCTCCGCCGCGCTGCGGGGCGAGAAGGGAGGCACGGTGAGGGGAAGAGCCCTCCCGACACCCACCCTACGGCCGCAGCCACCTAACCCGGGCACCAACCCCCGCCCCGGGCGGGCGGGCAGCCCCCGGGGCCTCCCCGCCCGCCCGGACGGGCCCTACCTCAGGCGACGGGAACCGCCGGGCTCCATGGGCACGTCGCGGGAAACCGCTTCCTTCCGCCGCCGGGCCGGAGCGGCGGCAGAGCGAGGCGAACGCTAGCGCGCCCCCTGGGGGCTGGGAGGGCTGCGAACGGCGGGGGAGCGGCCCCGGGGAGGCGACGGGAGAGGACGGGAGCGGCCCCGGGGAGCGGCTCGGGGGGCCGAGCCGCCCGTCAGGCTTGTCCCGGGCCGTGCATCGAGCCGTGCGCCGGATTGCACCTTGGGCTGCGTGCTGCACCGCGCACAGAAACCGGGCACTGCGGCCGTGCACCGGGATTCACCCCAGGGCTGTGGCCCAGCGCCGCCGGGGCGAGCCGGCCTTGGCTGCCGCCAGCTGCACACCCAGCCGCTCTCACTCTTAGTCCTCCTCCTCAACAGGACCGGGGAGAAAGTAAGGTGAAACAGCTCGTGGGGTGAGCTAAAGACAGGGAGATCGCTCACCGATTACCATCACGGGTAAAACAGACTCAACTTGAGGAAAATTAATTTATTGCCGATTAATACTAGTCCCAGGCGTGGATATCTGCTCTGGTGGGGACTCCTCTGGGGGCTTATGGGGAACACCTGCTCCAGCACCTGGATGACCTCTTCTTCCCCTCCTCCGTCCTCCCTGACCGTGCTGTTCCTGGGGCCATCTCTCACACTTTTTCCCCTCTCACTGCCACACTGCATTTTGCCCTTTCTTAGATACATTTCCCGAGAGGCATCACCAGCGTTAGGGATGGGCTCAGCCGTGCCCTGTGATGGGGCCATTGGAGCCGTCTGGAAGCAGCCAGAGCCATCTGAATTGGCTGCATCCAGGACGGGGCAGCCCCATCCTCTCCTCACTGAGCTCCCCACAGTCCCCACAGCTGGTACTGTGCACTCTCAGGCATGTGCCGCAGCCCCCAGAACAGAAGCAGCAGTGCTGGGGAAGGAGGTTTCTACCTTCAGCGAGTGTCACTATTTCTCGTGGCTCAGGCTCCAGCAGTGGCCAGCACAGTGCTGGTGCCAGTGCCAGCAGGCTATGCAGAGCATGCAGCAGTCCAGCCGGGCTGGAAAATAAGAAACCTCCTCGTGCCTCTGCTGACGCAGCTGGATTTGCTGCTTGGGGGGGCATGAATGGACCTGACATGGAAACGAACCAGAAGTTCAAGTTTCACCTCAAGCCCATCTCTTGTTGCTGCGGGATACCTCACAGGAGTCACTGAGCCTCAAGTAGGAAATATAGAGCTTTCCTCCCACTGGAGTCCCTGATTCCCAACGCGGTTTCCCAATAATAGTCCTTTGACAAGATGCCAGAATAGGCAGATGAATGCAAAAACCATTCCCCTCCATTTTCCACTGAATGGTTTAATTTTCACTTCCTGCCTGATTATTTCCTCTTCTGAATTGAGCCTTCATCCTGCAAAGGGGAGCAAACGATTTTGGTCAGCAGGGCCTCTGCGGCACGTGGGGCGACAACAATTTGCCAACAGTGTGAGGGGCAGTGGGCTGTGTGGTGACAGCACTTTTCCCCTCTGATTTCCAAAAAACGTGTTGTGGAGGCTACTTGGACTGCCTGATTATAACATAATCCCAGGACATCACATCCTGTGGCTTTCAACTTATGGACTGTCACCCCTTTGTTTAACTTAGTCTTTCCTTAAAATAGATGTGTTTAAATTGCTTGGGGAAAGGCTCTGATCCAGAATTTGCTTTTGTCACCCATTGTGATTACAAGACCCCAAAGTGTCAAGACTAATTTCAGTTCACATTTATTTTCAATACTGGAATTTTAGCTGTCATGGGGTGAGGGAGGGGGTGTCCTGTTCCTCACAGAGGCACCAGCAGAGCCTTGTCCATGGTGGGACTCATGTTCTCCCCAGCTGAAGCTTCTTATCAGCCCTAATTGACTGAGTGTCATCAGCTGGGTGTGTGTGGTCTTGGTGGGCTGCACTTTCTTTTCTTTTCCTTGCTTACAAATGGAGGGTGAGGTGGGGTTTTTCTTTCCTCTCTGTAGATCTTATCCTGGATTTAAGTTGGGATTTTGGACGTGAGGTTTCCATGCAACTACCTTGAAATTGTGACTACGGTGCTGATGGAGACTGTCCTGGGCTTTCTGCAGTGGCTCTTTGTGGTAGGATTGTGAGAAGGCAGACAGCTGCAAGATGTTTCTCTTGGAGCTAAAATAATGGTTATTGAGCTGAGCGGTGGCAAAACTTGGCTTTGTGAGTGAATGGTCTGCTTAGGGGATCCTGTGAGCTGAAACAAGGATGGATGTGGGACTGTGAGCCCAGAGGCTGCTAGGGAGGAAGAGTAACGGCTGTGTGGCACTAGGTAGCAGAGCAGGATTCAGCCCTTGTTGTCTGGGTGGCGTGGGCAGCCATGGAGGAAGTTGTTGTTGGACACTAAGGCTGGTCCTTGCTCCCTTGTGGGACACTGCTCTTGCCCAAGGGGAAATGGGCTTGATTTGACTGGAGAGACACAACACTGAATGCACAGGAGTGTGTACCAGGACCATGGGCTCTTAGAGCAGGTAAGTGTGGTGGTTTTGCTCACTTCTTCCCCCCCCCNTGATAAAGTGTAAACATACTCTTAGGATTGAAAATGTGGGCTGGCTGCCTCTTCTAAATGGGGCAACCCACTCCCAGCTCTCCCTCCTGCTGCTGATCCCGGCACTCCAGCGGGGAGCAGAGCAGAGCTGTGGTGTGCGGGGATGGGTTTGAGCCCTTTCAGTCCTTTTCTGTTGCGTCTAAGTCATGTTTGTGCAGTCCCTGTAATCACAAGATCCTTGTGGTTAACTCCTGGATGAACCCGGTGTAAATAGACTCAGTATTTTTGAGAAAATAGGAGATGGTGTGGCCTTGGGACTGTTTTTCTAGTTTCATGTAGAATGCAAAGCACATCCAGGTGGGAATCATGCGCTCTGTGCTTGAGTTAAGCAGCTCTGCCAGGTATGGCTACCTGCTTTAATCCTGGTGTTAACAACTCCTGCAGTTCCTGGCATGGTGTTTGGAAATATTTTAGTAACTCTGTAGAAACCAGCTGTACCTCAGCTGTTTGTGGCTCAGACTTTATCTATTTGCCAACAACTGGTAACACTTGGAAAACAGTGCCTGAGATGGATAACATGTCCCATCCACTTTGACTTCATTGCAACCTGTGGAGCATGTCCTGATACCAGAAGGTTTTGTGTGTAGATGCTCTGTGTGATTTAGGACAGAAAAGGATGTTACTTGCCAGCTTTAGGGAGTTTGTGCTTCAGTTCTTGTGTGTGTTGCAATATGTGTGGTGTTATCACAATTGTTTAGCTCTGAGCTATGCTCATGTCGCTGCTATTCAACAAACCTGTTATCACAGGTTAGCTGTAGTTCTGCATGCAGTTGTCTAATAATTATTATTATACTTAATTATATTCTAGTGGAAAATATCTCAATTCCAAGATTCTAGAGCATCATATAGACAACTTAAACTTCTTACAGTAAAACATAAGAAGGGAGGGTTTGGCAATCAATTTCAACAGGATTTGGCAGACCTTAAACATACACTGAAGTGCTTTTTGGAGGAAAAGCAGATAACCGTCTCGGGTGTTACAGCTTGTCTGGGAGGTGTGGGATCAGTCTGTTTTCTAGCCTCACCTAAGAGTGTTTGGCAAATTCCTTGCTGCTTTAGGATGCTTGTGATGCCTGTGATCGTTCCTGCAGTGTGTTGCAGCTGGGAGTTTGGGCAGGGCAATGGAAAGAGACTTTTGCCCAAAAAGGAGATTACTGAGGAAGGCTTCTGAGCTAAACCTCTGTTGTCACCTGTCAGGGCTGGGTTTGGGAGGTGTAAGGAGAAGGTTTTTAAGGAAAAAAAAAAAAACAAAAAACCCCAAAAAAACCTGTCTTTGAGTACAGAAGTTTAGGGATTAAGCGGTTAATGCTTCTACATAACCAGTGTGTGTATGCTGTGGTTCGCTGGCATCTACTGCTGTCTTCTGATGGCTGAGAAATGGAGGAGGTTAAATTTTGCCTTCTCTCTTCTGGTAAGTTTGTCGTAAAAGTCGCCTTAGTGTGACCGTCTATAGACTACAGCACAATTCTTGGGGGTCTGCTCTGCAGCAGGAAAACTGATATCGTATCGTTATGTAGGCTTGTGGTATACAGTGAGCTAGCTGAGGCCCCAAGTAATGATCAGAATCTAGGCTTTCAATCACCACTATGTGAATTTCTAGAGCTGCTGTCTGCTAGTCATCTAAGGATTTATTTGAAATCATTTACTGGAACCTGCACATTGTTAATTACATGCAAAAAGCCAGCAAGGTTGATTAAAATAGTCAGGAGTCTTTCTTACCTCAGTGATGCACTGCACTAGGGTGGGAGAAGTGCTGAGTTATTTCCATCTGGAGAGAATGGCTGAAGCTTTTGTCATTTCCCCAATTTGCTTTGGCATCCTGCTCGTGATTCACTTGAGCAGATTGAAGATTTACACTGGGATGCCTGCCTTGGGCTAAAGGACCCTCACCGTTTACAGTTCAAGGCTATAGGTTATGCTCCTTGCTCAGGTTTCAGAACTTCTCCTGCAATGTGTTTGAATTCACCAGGTACTTTGAAATGTCTTCCCTAGGCTTTGGTGTGGAGAAACACTCAAAGACCTGCTACTTGTTGCTGGGCTTTCTATGAAAGGAGATGCCTAGAAAGGAACATGCCTTTCGGTCAGAGACAAGTAACTGAGTCAGGACTCCCAGGGTGTCTTTGGCTTGTGCTGGGGTCTGAGAAGGAGGAGATATTGTTTAAGGCAAGGAACTGGGAGATCAAGGATCTGCTCTGCAGTGTCTCATTATCTTGTGAAGCTCTAGGCTGTTCCTTACCTGTTCTGGGCACCCCAGGCTTTAAACCGATAGGATAAATTTGCACTGTGCTGCTTGTAAGGCTGAGTCCATAACCATGATGAGACTGGGAGCAGTGGATGATTAAGGTGCTAAGGAAGAGTGAAGAGTTGCTCAGTGTCTGCACCAGCAGCTCCTGAGACCACTAAACTTTCTTCTGTGTCGCTGCCTGCATTTTCAAAGTCTTTGTGTTGATTAGTTGGAGCACTGATGTGTGCTCCACTGGGCTCTTAGGTTTAATTCAAGTGCTACAGCAAGAGGCTAGAATAATGAAGATATTTTAACAGTTCCAACAAACAAATCAGCCTTCTAAACACTAAGTCCCATCTACAGCACCGTGATGGTGACAGGCTGAGACAACTTCAATTACAGCACTACAGTATATTAAATTGTTCTCTGTATGCAAGGCTAAAAAGGATGTTGCTTCCTTTCTTCTTTGCTTGTGGGAAGCAAATTGCCAACATGATTACTGGATGTGGTGGGAAGGGATGAGTCTCCAGTCAGCAACTGGCACGAAGCAGACACTGAGGAGAGGAATGGGAAGTCAGGTCGGTTGTGATTATGCTTTGGGCTATTTGAAAACTGGGCTGCTGCTTGAAAGGTGGCCCGTGACAGCTGGCAAAGCACTTGTGGGGTGGGTTGGAGAGGCTGGCATGCTTTGCTCTATGGAGGAAGGTGCTAGAAGGGTTTGCATTATCATCTTCAAATGAATAGCATCCCCTTCCATTGTTGACTGTCTGATCCTTCTCTTCCCGCCAGCCCCTGTGTTTCTGCACTGCTGCTTGCTGCTGGGTACCCAGGTCTCACTCCTGAGCATCTCTCTGATGCTGGGAGGAGGTTTGCAACAATATGACAGTTGCAACCCCCCCCTTAATAGCCCCTTTGGGCTCCCTCCCTCCTGGATGTGTGGCTTCAGAAGCCAAGTTGGCAGCCTGGCAGGATTGATGTGATGCTGAGGGTCTTTGATCCCTAATGTCCCACTACTTGTGGGATCCTGCAGGGTGAGCCCTGTCCCTTGGGGACCTTAAATAGATGTTAAAGACTCTGGCTGACTTCTTGTCACCCTTGCACAGGACTGACCTTGACTTAAGGCCATTTCCCAACCAAGTGGTGATTCTTGCATTCAAAGTTGTACGCAACTTTCAAAGTCTACATCAAGGCCATTTTGTGGCTGTAACTCCCTTTTGTTTCAAACTTATAACCTGAGAACTTTCTCTCAAATGTGTATGTGATATTTTATGAGCTTGGATTCCGTGTGGACTAAAAAGGCAGGTTTGTAGAAGTGGTACACTTCTGCACTGAAAGGGCTGTGTAAGTGGAAAAGCAGTCAATGCTTATGCGCTGTTATCTTTTTGGCAGTCACATATGGGCCTGGGTCCAGCTTGTAAAGCCAGTTACCTGCTTTTTACTCTTCAGCAAGGCTTAGTGCTGAAGGATAGAGTAATTTTCACCTCACCCAGCAAAGGTGGTTTTTAGTCATCTAAAAACATGTTGGCAGCAGATGTGTTAGATGGAGCGCTTGGGGGAGGTGTGGAGTCCACCTATTCCTGTGTGGTAGCCCTGGGGCATCCAGATGAGTATTGCATGGGGCAGCTCCTGCCACGCATACAGGGATTGTCCCATAAATCTTTTCCAAATAACCAAGCTGCTTTCTTCCTCTCCCCCCATAAAGTTGTTGCTAAAAATTGAAATAAGTCGAAAGCCTGCTCCCATGTGGGGCCCTGCTGCCTGCGTGTGCCTGGGAGCAGGGGGCAGCTGGGGGAGCTCCTGGCTGCTTCAGGGGAGTAGTTTATGTCCCAATAGCTGCTGCTGTCAGTCGTCCTGGGGGCACTGAGCTTCAGATAGCAGTTGCCTCTGATTTATTGCTGCAAGAGCAGTGCTTGTTCCCCAGTGGTTATTGCAGCCCACCAAACCTCTGGCAATAGGTTCTTCATCTTCCCTCAAACACCAGAACTGAGACTTTGGCATGAAGGGTGTAGCATAAGATGTCTTACAGTGCCTATATATTTGTCTTTAATCAGAGTTCAGTGTGTATCTGTGATGGGCAATAGAGGACATAATGGAAATGGACCCTCTGCAGCCTCCTTTGGTCCTGGAGTGGCTTCTTGGCTCCTATGCCAGCTGCTCCATTGCTTGTGTGCTGCTGTGCATCAGGAAACACAATTTAGTATGTGGGTTGTGCCCCTCGATGTGAACCTCCAGACACCTGGGCTCTGCCTCGGGTGTGGCTTGAGTAGTTCCCATTAGTGTGCAGTTAAATCAACATCTTTTATTTCATTTATTTCAGTTGGGAGCACCCAAGGATTGGCATTATGAATCTTTCCCTGTCCATCTATGATGCTATAAAATCTGAAAGTGTGCTTGGGCTGAACTTGGGGGACAGGCTGAGATGTGATCTTTGTACATAGTGCTCTGAACAAGGTATTTGGAAAAGTGAGGGCAATGGCCCCGAAGTGAACAGAAATGTTTCTTTCTCCTGAAAGCCTCATTTTCCTTCTTTCAGGAGTTCCAGCTGTTGCTGAGAGCTGTCGGTAGCTGTAGGGATGGTTAAATTTAAGCAAGAAGCTGTTCCAGCAGAAATGGCTTTGCAGCATCAGCTTGAGCCAGGTGTAACTTTATCCTAATGCATCTAGAGAGATTACTTTTTTCCTTGGTGCACTCCTAAAATGAGATTGAATTTACGCTTCTTCCCGAGCTGACTCTGAAATACCTGCTAGCAAGCTGCCCTGCATACAGGGGACAGCATTAGGAGGGAATGAGTTTTGTTGGAAACCATCTGCAATGTGGGTTAGTGATAATCCTGCCAGCCTAGTCAGATCTGGGGTGGGAACAGGCAAGGTTAAGCCCTTTGATTATACCTACGCATCCAAAGGTAACCCTGGATACAGAAACACTTCTGTTATCAGCCTGTAATGTTGTAACAGGATGCCTGCAGCAGGCTGATATTACCAGTGTGCAGCACTGCTATCAAATGGGTGAAATATAGGAGCCTGCAAGGGGGTGGAGGATGGGGAAGGTTGTCTCCCTGCCTCTGGCTGCTGGGTGGGAAGGAAGAATGGTTACAAGATGGGGGGCAAGGGCAGGGAGGTGATCTCTTCCTCCTTTGGGCAGTGGCAAGGCCACAGATGCCAAAATCACCTTTGGTATCAGGGTTTTTAAAGGGATATTGAAAGCTTGGAAGGC
This sequence comes from Pandion haliaetus, assembly GCA_013401275.1. Classification (NCBI taxonomy): domain Eukaryota; kingdom Metazoa; phylum Chordata; class Aves; order Accipitriformes; family Pandionidae; genus Pandion; species Pandion haliaetus. The sequence goes on from VYZV01000392.1 coordinate 138,074, forward strand.
ATGTAGAAGGAAATGCCTTGAAGGGAGGGAATGTGAGAACTCAATCTGCTTAGTCCTTATCAAATGAAGGACTGGGTGACTTAATTACACTGTAAGTACTTTCCCAGATAACAAAGAGCACTTCAATATTGCAAAAAAAGGCACAATGAGTGCCTGTGTCTGAAGGATAAAATCAGACCAGTTGAAGCTAGAAATACTGTGCAGTCTGCTAATGACTTCCACCCCAAGGGAGAAATTTTGTCCCCTGATAGGATGGCAGGAATTGGCCAAACTTGTTTTGCATCTTGACTAAACCAAACACCTCATTTGGCTGACAAGCTGATAGTCATTAGAGTGGTCAGATGGGAAGAGGAGGTGTTTCCCACCCCAGGATGTGGGGAATATGCTCCTTTGTCAGCACTGTGAAGCTGCAGGGTCCAAGTTCTGGGGCTTCTGGTCACCTTCAGACATCTGGCCAACCTCTTCGTACTGGCTGTGACAAGGCAGCTGTGAGGTTAAGTGGGCTGATGGTCCTGCCTTGGCCTCAACATCTGCAAACCGGTGTCCAGAGCGTGTTTGATGAGCCAGCAGCAGACATGGTTTTCCCTAGTGTTGAGCTCACTGGAGGCGGTGGGTGGAAAGCAGGCTGCGCTCATACCTGAGCAGAAAAATTACTTCTGCTGGCTCCATTCTTGCACTTTTATCACTGCTGTTGGCATTAAAAGGGCATTGTATCCAGATTATTCATGCACTGCTAATAACTCCGGAGTGCTGTATGCTAGATCTTGCTCTCGGTTGCACCCAGCACTTCAGTTGTGCTGAAGCCAAGGGAGCTGTACTGACAGATCTGAGGAAAGTCAGAATTTGATGTTTAATAAGTTTGTATCCATTTCCAAAGCATGGCTACAGAACAGGAACAGCATGATCCCTGCTACTGGCATAATTCCATTTAAATGACATATCTGCAGATGGAAAAGCTGCCAGTGGGTCCGTCTGGTGGTGTAGAGAGAAACGGAGCACCAGGCTTAGAACACCTGATAAAATAAGTTTTTGTTTTCTCTTTTATGAACTGGAGATGAAAGGTATGGGGGTCAAGCAGATCTCCTGTTGCAAGCTGCAAGCAGACAGTGGGTCTTCAAAGGAGGATACAGGAGCATGGAAATGTCCACTTAATATGCTGCTCACTCTGTACTTGCCCTAATGCTGGAAGGATGCCAAGTCTGAGCCCTGTATGTAGGGGTGCAAATGGGATGGTGCAGCATTGGGCTATGGCACCACTCAGGGATGGTAAGCTTTCAGGGAAGCATTGCTCTTGATGAGCTCTATTTGCAAGAAAATGGAGTGGCTTTCTCTGGCACTGGAAACATGACCTGCTAACACAGCCCTAGGGGCTGCAGGCAGCTTGGTTCTTCGCTTGGCTCTCCCATAGCTCCCGAAGTCTGATGGTGCCTTTGAGGAAGAATCCTTGTTTAATTAAGTTGTATGTGTTGGGAGGTGACTTTGAGTGATTTCATTTGTTAGCTGCTGTCTTGCTTGAGGAATGGCTCACCTTGTTCTTAATGAAACCTCTCCCTTCTGCTGTGGATGCAAAACTGTCTGGAGACTAATGAAGACCCAGGCCTTTCAGAGATGCCCTTGCTTCTTATGGACACCAAAGATGTGGTTGCTTTTTGTGGGGAACTAGCTATCTAGCAGCAAGATAACCAGCTCCCAGACAGGCAAGTAAATAGACTGGATGCATCAGCCCAAAGGCTAAATATTTTCTAGGGGCAAATGGAGACAGCTCTGAGAGGTGTTGGGGGTCCAAGTGCAGGACTGCAGGACTGGACCTCATCAAGTGTTCAGCATTGAATATTGCTGGGTACTAGTGCAGCAGAGCTGCACCTTTGCTGTTGCATGGAATAAGATGTGTGACCGATTGTCTGTCCTACATGTCTAAACTTGCATACAGCTGCAAACCAAAACATAGTTATACACTGCATGTAGTGCTAAAGAGCGAGGGAGCTTGGACAGTCACAGGCGGAAGAGGCAAAGGCTCCACTCTTGCAAGATGAGGCTGAAACTACCCAGAGCAGGATGCAGAGCTGGGCTTGAGCCTTGGGTAGTCACTGTGATCCCCAGGGTGATGGGCCTGTACCTCCAGCTGTACAACCAGATGTCTATAAGGATTAAGTGCTACAGATACTTGCATTGACTTCAGGTGTAGAGCATGGAAAGCCCTGCTCTTTATCACTAAATTCTCCAACCTAACTTCTCTTTCTCCATTCAAATCAACATGCTTCCTAGCAGCTGTCTGCTAAATCCCAGGCAGGTTTTGTAACTGGCTCCATTTCCCTGGGAGCTCTGCAACAGCAAAGCAGCTTTTGTCATCTTTTCATTCCTCATGAAACTTTTCTTTCCTGGTGAAGAACAAATTTTTCTCCTGCTGCTTTTGGTCCTTCCAGGCATGGCTCATGGGGTTCTCCAGGGGCTGCAGGAACAGTTTGTCTCAGCTCCCCCTGACAGCATTGCTAATTTCCTGAAAATGCAGATAATCAGGAGTCATAATATGGAAAGCCCAAGTTAATATTTCCTTTTTGTTTGGGGGTTTTGGTTTTTTTTTTAGTGTTGGGAAGTAGGTAGGGCTGCAGCTGGGGCTCTTGCTGGTTTGCTGGGCAAGGGCCCTTTGGGTTAAGAAGTTGAGATCTCTGGATGCTGTCAGGTGCTGTTATGGAGCTTTGGACAAATCCTGGTGCTCTGGTGGAGGGGCCATGCCCATAACAAACCCTGTTCCAGGAGCATCCTGTACATTAGGAAGCCTGCTGCTGCCAAAAAGCTGCATTTGGGAATTAAAGGGAAGGAGCATGATGGAAATCTTGCAGTTGTGGGCTGCAATGGCTACAGGACTTCAGTGGTGATCTGTTTTCATTCTGGAGAAGGATCCTGCTGTGTTTCTGTGCCTGTGGACATGCTGTCAGAGGCAGCTGCAGGTCTGTTTCCTCTGCTTGCCTGCAAGGTGTGCCTCATGTCAAGAGCTTACTGGGAAACTGCAGAGAGCATCAATGTCGGATGGAACTAAACCTATTGCAACTTTGTTCGGACAACTGGAGCTGGTGCCAGGATCCTGTTTGCTGGTATGGGAAGCATTGACGGGGAGTTGCAGCAATATGTGCTGCTCTTTGCTTGGTGCATCCAATGCAGGTAGGGTCGCAGCCCTGTGAGTGGTGTCCTCCTTACCTTGGGGGTGTTGGGGGCTCCTGGTTTTCCCTGGCTGAGTGTAAATGCAACTGGCACACAGTGTCAGGTAAGAGCATCTCCTTTTGGGAGCCCAAGGGCTCGCTGTGGATAAATTGGCAGTATCAGCCCTTGTGTTGCTGAGCAACCCTGTGGGCAGCCTGTGGTGAAGGAGGTGGCTGCAAATTCGAGAAGGATCTGCATCTCCCACTGGCTTTAATCAAGGTCCTGGCCCTGGATGCAGATTGCAGTCTGGTTTGGCTGCTTCTCTTGAGCCCTGGATGAATGTTTATAATGCTGTAGTGTTCACAGCTTCCATCCAACAGTGTTTGCATTTGTTCCTAGTGCTTTGATCATGGTAATAAATCCCAGCTCCTCTGGCAAATTGAATCTCACCTAAGAGGCTACGAGTGTTAGCATTGATGGACTGAGGTGCTCTACTATCTCCTGGCTTCCTCCAGCTCTGCAGGACCCTGCCACCTTCCCTCAGCAATGCCACTTGCTCATTTTGGGATCGTGTCCAGGGAGGTGACAGGTGTTTGCTCTGTCTATTGGACTGCCTGACCCAGCAGTGCTGGTGCTGCGCTGGCAGTGAGTGCTTGGGCTGCCGAGGAAGCATGTTGTGGGGTGAGAGTGCTGGTGCTGTGGAGGGGGAGAGGTCACCTGGACATCCTGCAGGTGGGTCCTGAGGGTGACGAATTGCTCTCTGAGGCTTAAGCCCTGCTACAGTGAAAAAATAACTTCTAAACTTGCCTTGTTTCTAGTTTGTCCTGGTTTAGAGGAGGTAACATGCTCAGGCCTAGTATTCTAAAGCTGTTTATAGTCTTGGGTGCCCCATGGCCTTGGGCTGAGACTCTTTAAAAATGAAGCTGAATATCTGGTTCCTTGGAAAGGGAGTCTCAAACAGAACCAGAGCCAGAGCCTGGCACTGATGAGCAGTGAGGCTGCAACGAGCCAAAAGCAGGTAAGGAGAAGTTTCTGCATGGGTTTGTGTGAGTCGCTAAGGACAGACGCTTGGATGTTACTGCTCTGGCTCTACTATCAGAAAGGTGCCACCTGGGGCAGCCATGGTGGTGGAAATGGGCTGATTCAGACCTTCCCTGGTGAGGGTGACAGGTACAATGGGTGTTAGCATTCATGAGAACCCAGCTGTCCCCTGGCCAGGGGTGGGACTCAGCTAGGGAGTCTCTTGCTTGTGTGCTCCAGGGTCCCAGGGGCATGTATTCTGCCAGAGGCCCAGGATCAGCAGGTCGATGAGATCTGCTACATCCAAAGGATGCTGTAAGGGAATAGCTTTGCAGAACTGGGTTGTCCATGGTGAGATTGATGCTTCTGAAATCCAGGCTTGTGGTACCCAGAAAGCCACCATCCGCTGCAACCTCATTGTCAGTTGAAGGTTAATTCCCTTGAGATTTGTCCATGTTACTTCTAGCTAAGCTAATGAGGCTGGGGCAGTCCTGACCAATGGCTCATCTCAAATCTGCTGTCCCAGCACTGCCTGTGAGAAATTCCAGCAAGTCCCATCATAATTTGCTGGTCCTGAAAATCCTGCATTTGTTTTGCATGTTGCTTCTGAAGGCTGATTTGAACGGTGCTAAACATTTTGATCTCTGCTCTTGTTTGCTGCCTACTCCCCTGACCTGCTTTGCACTGTGACTTTCTGCTGCTGGCTGTAGCTTGCGGTTCCCCAACATCACTCTCCATTAGGTGACACCTCTTTACCAACATTTACATGCTCGATATACAATCAGGTAATTGCTGTGCGATTTCACACCCCACTGATTTATTGCAAGCTCATCCAGCCAGAGACCATAATAATTAATCTGCAAATTAAGCTTGCTTTTAAATTAAGCCATGCATTATAGTAGTGTGATGGGTAACTGCTAACTCTTTAGATTTAGAGGATGGTGTCACTTGCTTCTCCCACCCAAACAAACCGCGATGGCTTTAATGAGGCTTTCACGTGTCCCATCATTCCCAAGCATTGGGGAGCAGTAGCAAAGATCGATCTTGGGACATTGAGAGCAAAGGGTGTGGTGATGCTGTTCATTGTAAGCCATCAGTACCAGGAACTGACTGCCATGTGAATCAGACCAGCTCACCCACCAGGCTGAAAACTAATCCTAATCCCAAATTTTGCCTCTAATCCCCTGATGTTGGACTTGATTTAAAATAGTTTGAGAATAAGGGAAAAAAGATTTAATTTTTGCTTGTTTTGCAGCTTCCACAGGGCTAGATCTCCCTGATCTGGCCAGGAGAGTCAATAGGTCTTAAATGAGCAATGCTTGGTATAAATACCAAATGCCTTTTTGGTTTTCTGCAGCTTTTAAGACTTTGGGAGGAAACTAGAATTATGTGGGTCCTTCTCTCAAGGAGGACAAAAGCTGCTGAGAACTGAGTGACGTCAGCAGTCAGAACCTCAGCATTTCTGCAAAACCAGCCCTTTCTATGCAATATGTGGTTGGTCTAAACTTTAAACCCTTCCTACCTTTCTCTTTGTTTGATTGCCCCTTAAGTGAATCCTTTCAGAGGTGCTTGTTAATTCATCTGCATTTGAACGAGGTTGGGGGGGAGGGGGTCCTGGGAGCCATTGGTGTCTGTAATGCTAAACACTAGCCATATGGGTTATCTCACTCTGGCAGTCCCTCACATTGTGGCTGGCTTCCCCCCCTTCCTCTTGCAGCTGGGAGCCCAGGTCCCACTCATTCATTCATTAATCCCTTTCATTCCCTGCTCATTTGTTCATATCCTTTGCAGCATGGGGAGAAAATTGCAATCCTGAGAACAAATAGGAATTCATCTTCTCTTTGCAAATAAAAGCCTGTCCATTTAAATTGTTTGTTCTCTTTGAGATTTGCCTGTGTGCAGATGAGATGGAGGTCTTCTATAATGGAGTCGAAGCCTTGGTTCTGAGCAGGGACAATAGGAGGGAACCCATCCCTCTTCCTTTTGTATCACACTCTCTCCCTGTGCCTCCCCCCAACCCCCAAGGGGATCAGATGAATTTTCCAGGGCAGATGGATCAGTTTTAATGATGTACCTCTACACTCTTCTGGCCTCCAGTAAACATGATTAAAGCAAAGTTGTTGTTGTTGTTGGTTTTTTTTTTTTTAAGACTGCAAAGTTACTATGTGGCTCCTGCTGTGCAGCGTGGCCACTGCTGCAATGTCTATTCAGCCTGTGGTCAGGGAGGGTGCTGGTCTGTGGGTCCATGTGATTGCAAATTTGTCTGCCAGGACATTGACCCTTTTCCTGGCTGTGTGTGCACAGCGAACCCTGGCAGTTCAGGAGGGGACAGGGTCCAAACCCAAGAGCCTGCTCCCTTCCCACAGGCATGGGAAAGCATGAGACCCTTGGCTTCTTGGACCTCTGGGAGGAGATGGCAGTGGCATCTGTCAGTCTCCTGCCTCATTCCAGCTAATCCCTTCTCTTAAACTTGTTTTATGCTGCGAAATCATAAACTCTGCCTGCAACTTTGCTGGATGAGCAGTTTTAATTCCAGACAAAAAAAAGACACTGGAGCTCACCCTGTCCAGCTTCCCACCGGAGCTGGGGGCAGAGCATGCATCTGTGGAGATCGGGGCTGTCCTGAGCTGGGCAGTCTGGCAACCAGTGCAGGGTGAGGGTGAGCCCAAGCTCCTGGTCTGTGGTGGGGACATGGCTGGCTATCTGGGGGCAAGGGACCTCCTGCAGAGCCTGAGCCAGGGTAGTGGGAGAAGGTTTGGGGAACTTGCTTTGTTGCCTGTGGGTGAGTAGAGGCTTATCCTGTTCCCCTGCAAAAGCAGAATGGAATAAATCCTCCCAGGATGGATTAGAACAGGCTATCTAGCTACTGTAGTCCATTAAGTGATCCCTAAAATGTAAGCTTCACAATTTACAGAGGTGTTGAGCTGCTTGGGTGTTTGAGGTGCTCTGGAAGTGGCTGCTGCCTTCTGAAGTGTCTCTATTTAAAGCTGAGCAGATCCTTGAATGTCTTGTCCCTGTCTCATACAAGGGACTTCTTTTCCAGTTTGAGCAGTCACCAGCTATGTTTACTGTCAGAAAAGCTTGTGAGAGTAATGAACTCTGGAAACTGCTTATCTGTCTTTTGAAATAAAAATGGTTTTGTCCTGGAAACCAAATGATATCTCGCACTTAGCAAAAAACTAAAACATACTCCATCTCAAATGTCACCTGCTCACAAAACTGCTCTTGAACAACCTACAAAGCAGAAATTGTTTAATGTGTGGTGGGGTTTAGCTAGTATCACTTTCTGGAGGGCAATATAGTGAATTAATTCTTGCAAAGTGGGCTTAGGAATCTGCTTTGGATGACCCTTTTCACCTCCATTCATCCAAGTGAAGTAGTGCTGTCACTTCTGTAGGATGTAGCTTATCTTATAGGATAAAGGTGACTGTTACCCAGTGCTGGCAGTCCTTCACTGCCTCTCTGCCATCACCTTAACCCCCTGCTGTGCTTGGAACACTGGATAATTTTGCCTACCAGTTTGGGAAAAATTTGTCTACAGCAGTGCTGGAGGGTGAAGACCTCCAGAAACCTGTCCTACATCACTGCCTGATGGTGTGCTCACGCTGGAGACTTACCACCCCATGGGGACAGAGCCACTATGATCCCCCCCAGAGGAGTGTCTGCAGTATGTTGAGCTGCTGTCTGCCTGCACAGGTATTGGGAAAAGCACTGCTGACTTTTTCCTTCTCTGAAGTTTCTCACTTCCACTTTTTACCACCTTAATTCTCCATGGGTAAAAGCATGAGTCTCCAGCTTGAGCTGAATGATTAAACCAAGCCATTGTGAGCAGCTGTCGCTCAGCTTGCAAGTGGGAGTGGGGTCCTTTCTGGAGGATGCAGCACACAGACCTGGGCTGACCTTGGCTGCAAAGGGCACCTGTGAAGTTGTGCATTGCTCTGACAACTCAGAGGCTAGAACTCCCCAAAGCCTTGCTGCTCTGTGCAATTCATCTGCTTGGGCTTTTCGCCTCGGCACTCCTGCTTCTCGCCACTGGTTAGAGGCAGCATGGCAAGTGTGGAGCCTTGCGCTCTGCAACCACCACCAGTAAATCAGCCAGAAAAGTGCTGTTTCCATTTCTTGTTGAAAAACACTGGCTGCACTAAAAATACCTCTGCCCCTGCAACCCAGACAGTGAATGGAGGAGTTGGCGGGGGCTGCAGGGCCCCAGCAGGCTGTTTAGCATGACAATACATCTCTCTAATTGTCCATGAGCAAGGTTTGGTGCTGGGTGGATGAGGTTAAGAGGCTGCTTGGTGATTCATAGCTGAGTCACTGGTCCTTTGGCAGGAGGGAATTGTTCCCCCCAGTTGGAGCAAGGGGAGAGGATGGAGCTGAGCTCTAAACTTCAAACCATGTGAGGTCGAGGGTGTCCTTCCACAAAGGTTTCGGCAGGTGCTTGCTGCTGAGAGATGTCCAGGTTCCTTCTTGTGTGGCTGCTCAGCAAACTAGGGACTGGCCTGAGTTGGGTTCAGTGTGTGCTAATTAATCCTTAGCTGCTAACCACTGCACAAATGCAGCTCTGTTGCCCCATCTTTAATGTAGGATGACCTGGCCCTGCTTAGGTATGAAGGATTTTCTGGTTTTGCAGCTCTTTAAGGATAAAGAACATGAAAGGTTGAGCTTTAATTGTGGCTTTAAATGAATTTAAATCTCTTGAAAAAGCTGCAGGTTGAAGTAGAGATTTGGGAGAAGCAAGTGCCTTGCTGCAGGGACAGCTGGTTTGGCAGGCTGGAGTCCAGGGTTTGGGGTGTCTATGGAGAGGTCAGGGCTTGGCTCCCTTCTTGCAGGGTTAAAATTGGATGAGGAGCTGCAGCTGCTGCTGCTAGGCACGGTCTTTATTTCAGCTGGAAGACTGAAAGGGCTGTGGAGGTCATTTCCCTCTTCTGTTGGTCTGCAACAGTGCTGCCTGATTGCTTCTCTTCTACCACTTCAACTCATAAGAGAAATAAGTTCCTGGAGCTGTTCCTTGGTGTTTCTTTTGAGAAGTAAGTAGGGAAATGCTAATGGGAAAATACAACACTTTCCCCTCACCAGTCCTCTTAGTTTTGAGTTAAAATGCATTTAGGCTCCTGGGAGGAAGAGGAGTGCCTCCAATGTGGTAGTCTCAGTCTTGGTATTTAACGTAATTTCATGGCCTGTCTCGATAGGCCTTATTAACAAGGTAGGGTGTGAATTCAGTTTGAAGGCACTAGGAGCAGCACTGCCTACAGCAGCAATGCGCGTGGTGATGTGGTCATAGTCCTGGTCTAGCTGTCTGGTTTGATTTTTAACTGCTGCTGCCTTTTCCTTCAGAGGCAGCTTCCCTCTCGAGGTGCAGGAAATTATATGTGATCCCAGAGGGAGATTTGTCACACCCAGCGCATACTCCACTGATGCTGACCCTGTTATGGCAGAATCAAAATGCCAGAGGGTTAGAGTCCTGTCACGGCCAGCACCAATAGTCAAGGATAAGAACCCAAAATGACTCATGGTAATAGGGTGGGAAGTGGGTGGGAGAGACCTCACAGGCACCCTCCAGGTGTTTGGAGAGCTGAGAACTTGCTGCCATCTATCCTTGTAGCCCTTGCAAGGCTGGTTTCCTGTGCTGTGGGGGGAGAGCTTCGGAGGAGGAAGGATGCTGCCTGTGTTATTGGGTCATAGATGGTGTCAAGCCTGTCTGATATTCCTCAATTCTTGGGGGCTGCAGCACTGCAGGCATTAACTGGAGCAAGTCAGGTATTTATATTGCAATCATGCCCAAAAGGCTGGAACTGGAGATCCAGGATGGGAGTTGCTGTGTCAGACACACAGTAAAACATAATGATCCTCTGGGCTTCCAGCCTTTTGCTGCCTGGGAAAAGGAGGAGGAAGAAACAAACCCCAGGTGTCTGTACTCAAACTAACAAATGTGCAGAGGCTGCTGTGTGCTGATGGGCAGGGCAGGAGGCACTCAGTGCTGCGAGGTGAGCTTGCGTTGCTGAGCCCAGCCAGCACAGCCCTCGGTGAGCTGAGCTGCCTCCCACAGTGAAGATAAGCCCTCACTCACTGTGTGGATGCATGTGGGATGTCACTGGCAGGGGATGCAGAGCCAGACTAGGGAGCATGTCAGCTTGCAGGCTGGAGGCCCTGTGAGAAGCAGTGTGGCCAAACCTTGGCATCTCACAGCTGTATTTGTTAAACCTGATGGAAATTACCTTTTCTGCCCTGCCTTTGTGCAAAGTCCTACCTTCTGGGGAGAGCTTAAACTTGGTAACGGCATCCAATGGGAGCTCTGGTCTCTCCTCTAACGACTCACTGATATGGCTGTCAGCTCATTAGTGTTGCTGCTCTGCCTAAATGGACAGTGAATTTGCTCATAGTGGGCACTGCTAGTTTGCATCCCTTGTCCACTTTGGTTTTGATGTCACTGCACCCAGCCATAAATTAATTGACTGCTGCTTTGTTGGCCCAGAGCAAATTGCTAGCAGATGTATCATAAATTCATAGATGGTAGACTAGATTGGTGGGGTGCTGGGTGTCCTCTACATGCCTCTGTATCAAACTGATTAGCAACTTGTAGTGCTTGGAGGGAGGTATGCTCCAGAGCAAAGTCATCACAGCCCTGGGTGCTTACAGCCTTGGTTAGGGAGCTTGGGAGGAGGTGAAAATAGGAAGAGGATGGTGCTGGGTAACCTTTGAAGTTACCAGCTCTTTGTGGAAGTAGCTTAGTGTCATTTGTCTTCTCTTCCCTGCTGCAGCAGTTGGGGTCTGTGATGCAGAGAGGTGCTGTGGGTTGGGGTGAGACCTGTAGGCAGGGCAGAGCTGGGAGCAAGCTGTGGTCTGTCTGCTGTTGGAGTGAGGGTCTTGGTGTGGCTGGGGTTGAAGTGCTTTAACCTGTACATGCAGGCTGGTTCTTTGGCTGGTTTATCTTCATGCAGCACAAGTACACCGTAAGTGAAGTATTCCCTCTTTTCACGGCATTGATGAAAACCTAACATCAACAATCTTAAATTAATGATATGTTGAAAGCTCAAGGCTAAGGGAACAGGAATTAATATCCTTGAGACCTGTCTAGTTCTGCCTCTTCTGACACCTCCTAATCTTCCATGTAAATTGGCTTATGGATCTTTGGCTCAAAGGCTGTGTTGTATGCTGGGGGAGTCTGGCGTGTCTGCTAGGAAATTATCCAGCATAATGGCAGGGTTATAATTCTGCTGTAGCTATTCAGATCTGCCTCCCCTGTGTGGACGCCCTATCTGTGACTATCTGAATAATCACTGCATTTATAGCAGTTTAGCTTGCGTTTCTAGTTTGTTAAATACTGTATGCCAGTATGCCACAGGCCCATGTGTGCACAGTTGTGCTCATAATAAAACGTGATGTTTAATCCTTCTGTTATATTGACTCAGCCATGCATGAACAGCAGGGATAGTTCTTACACACACACCTAGAAGCATAAGCTCAGGCTTCAGCTTATCCAAGTAAAGTAAATTCTCCCAGAATTTTGCAGAAAGTAAATAAAGGTGTGAGCACAGCTGCAGGGAAATCCGTTCAAAAGGTATTGATTCACTAGATTCTGGATCTGTTACTGTACAACAATACAGACTGAAGGCTGTTTATGACTTCAGAAAATCAAATGTGGAGGTTGACTTTTAAAACTAATTGTACAACAGGGAAAAAAGCTGTGCAAGTCATTCGATCAGCTGAAATTCATTCAGCTTTTAAATTAAAAAAGGTCTGTTGACTAGCTGTGCTTTAAGTGCTGCTGATTTGAGGGCTGCGTAGCACAATGAGAACTTGTCCCTCTGCACAAATGTAATAAATAAAAACAAGGTACAAAAAGAGCCAGTGTCCCTTTGCGCTATGAGTTTGTGATTGGAAAATTCCCTCAATTTGCACACAGCAATAGTCCTTACTTTTAGGGCCTGAGCTGAGGATGGGAACCATAGTAACATCAATAATAAATCCCCAGAAGAAGGCGAAGTTTTGCAGAAAAAGTGTCCCTGTTTGACCCTGGAAGATGGTTATGGAAACAAACCTGTGTGAACCTGGAGGCACAGCCAGGTGCATGCCAGCCCTTGTGGCTGTGCCTGTGATGGAAGCTCAGGGGATGCTGCTGCCCCTTTTTCAGATGCAGATCTGCTCAACAGGCTGCTGGGATGGGCTCAGGCTCAGCCCAACAAAGCTTGGCAGCTGCTTTCAGATGAGGGCACTGACCTCTCTTAAGTCCAGGGTTGAAAATTAAGTCTTCGCTCAGTTCAATCACCCAACTTCTGGAATATCTCAGCAGAGATGCTCTGAGCACCATGTTCATTCTGACCAGTTAAAATATTTTTGTCTATCAGGGAGCAAATTAAGATGGAAACATGCAGACCAGAATCTCTCTCAGGCTCAGGAAGGACCTTTCATTGTTGTGTTAGATGGTTATGTTGCCGGCATCCCCTTGCTGACACTGAATGCTGCTTTGTGCTTTGGTGGTTTTATTTAGTTTGCTGTATGAAGTGTTTTGGCAACAGTGTGGCTGGGGCATGCCCAACGAAGAGAGCCCGAACAGGTGCTGAACAGAGATCCTGAAGCCCTTATGCCAGCTAAACAGCAGTATTGTAAGCAGCAGTCTTACAAAAAGCCAAAATCAACTGTCCTGACAGAACTACTAACAAGGCAAATAAGACTGTAATAGATTTTGGTAAAACTCACCTCTGGTTTTAATTAGCTCAATAATTCTATTTTCAAAGTCTGCTTGAAAGACTCAGAATTGAGTTTGATTTTTCTTTTTTTCTTTGTTTTCCTCCCTAGGAGAAAGCAGGAACTAACTTCTGGAGGTGGTCTATTTAAAAAGGACCAAATCCACAAATTACTTTTCTTTCATAAAACAACAAGAAGATTGTTTCCATTTGGCTACTTTTCCCTCAGTGCCAAAATTGTCTGGCTTTCCAAGTCTCCAGTGCCCGTTGCTCCTTCTGGAGCTTAAAACAAGCCCCCCAGGGGTGCTGCTGGTTTCTCTTGACTATTTCCTCTTCCAAAGTGGCACAAACAGTGCTGACTGGTCTCTTTGCCAAGTCCTCAGAGCTTTCTTGCCTCTCTGTCCCTGCCCAGTGCCTGTATCATCACCCTTGGTCATGGATCTTTTTGATTAAAGATGTCTCACTTCCAGTTATTTGATGAAAACTGACCAACTTTGTCCAGTTGACACAGTTGTCGTTGTGGTGTCCTGACCTTGGAGGCTGGTGAAAACCTTTCCTGGGAACCTAAAGGGAAACCTCTAAGTAGAAGCCCAAGGGGGAAAAGTCAGGTCAGGAGTGAAAAAGAGGAAAGAGATTTATGCCAAACCATTGAGATGTTTTTACCTTGTTTTATCAGCCAGGACAAAGCCTCTGAAGTGCCATCAGCTCATCTCATTTTAAGCCAGAGTGTGTGTGTGCATGCATCTGTGGTTTTCCTGTGTGGACAAATAGTACTAGACAGACTGCTGGAGAGGTTGCAGCTTCATCTTGTAGTCTGTGGAGCAAAGATGTAAATGCTCCAGGGTGAGCAAATCACAGGGGAATAGTCAGGATCTGATGTGTCTTGCTGGAATATATCGCCACCACTATGAGCACCAGTTTCTCCAACTGTAGAAATGGGGATAAATTAATTTCTGCCCCCTCTGCAAGTTATGGGCATGGAGTTACTAATGGTCATAACACCCTCTAGCCGACGTTGCAGAAGTGTCACCTAAGCCAATTTTGCAAGCTTCAAAAATAGTATAGCATCTGCTAATCAATACCCATTCCCACTCTCTGCTCCCAACCAGCTACAACTCAAGTAAGGCTCTTNCAGGTGTTTGCTGTTCACACTAATGCATCCTGAAATACAGCCATTGACACAAAAATGTCAGATGTGATGTGAAGCAGCAAAATGGGGTAATATAAGCCACTTGCAGAGCCACAGCTACCAGATGTGTCCTTGTTATGTGTGACACTGTCCAAGTGCAGGCAGATGTCTCACAGGTCACTGAGTGACTCTTGCTTTCAGACAGCAGTTTTTATTTTGGGAGTTAATAAAAGCATCAAATCATAAAAGTTCCTATTTGGCTTTCACAAGGACCAAACCTTGTTTTAGCCTTTCCTTTTTTTTCTGTTTCTTCATTCTTTCATTTGGCTAAAAATTTCTGTAGTCTTCCCATTGCCCTTTTGTGTTCCATATTTCTCAAAGCTTCTTTTACCCTGACATATATCAGCTTTGCCCCTTTGGTGTCAGGCTTGTTTGATTGAAAGACTACCAGTAAGCTGAGTGTTGTTTCCTGGTGCCCTGTTCTGCAGGAACCAGCTCTTGTCCCTTCACCACCACCAATGCCAACCTGATTCCTCCCTCTGTGCAGTGCTTTACAAGTCAAACCCACTTTGGATAGTATTGCCCTTTTCTAGCTCATCATCAAGGTAAGGAAGGAGCAGAGTAAAGGAACTGGAAAATTTGCTTAAAACTTGATTGATATCCTCAGGAGTTATCCCATTCTAGTTGATGGGAGGGTTAGATAGAGCAGCTTTTCTCCAGCTGTGATCTGGATTGTTACTTCTTCCAAAATGAGACATGTCTTCAAAACTTCCTTTGCAAATGAGTTGATGGACATCACCCAACAGCTCCTTGCAAGGGGAGAAATGTGACGTGGATTTTCTGCTTGTGGCTCTGAATGTTGGTGAGGTATCCTGATATGATTAATTCCATAGCTCTTTCCATGGGAGCTGCAGTGAAGGATTTCTATCGATAAACCTCATTTCTCCAGAACTTGCAGTAGCTGGACTGTATCCTGCTGCTTTCTGTTCCAAGATGGCCGTGTTCTGGGGAATGTGTGTGCAGATAAATTAGTTTCTGCAGAGGGTTTTTTTATGGAAAATATGCTCTAAAATATGAACTGCTGCTTAGGTAGTAGCTTTGTGAACTGCCTGTATTGTCTTTGAGGCCTTCCATCACACTTGTAACATCTAACACAGTAGCAAAAGTGTCGAAGAATGTCTATGAAGACACAGTGCTCCTGCAGCATATGTGAGTCCCTTTACCACATGAACAATCAGATACAGAATTTAAAATTTGGGCTTCTGCACTGAGCTGTCACAATTGCAGTTCATTAGTATTGATGTTTCCTCTTTAAAGAAGAGATTAAACATTCCTAAAAAATACTTCTGACAGATCTAATGTATCGCAGCTTGTTAGTGGTTGCAGAAGCTTGTTTTCTGCTAGTAATTCTGTAAATCAGCTGCATGTCACTTAGTCAATCTCATACTCATCTGAAGCAATACCCTCACGGCTGGGTCATCTCTCCCAGCTCATGAGTTGTATCTGATATCCTTGCAGCCATTGGAATAAGTACATTTTAAAGAATTAGTACAATGAGGTGGTTTGGGGAGATTAAAGAAGTGGAGGTTATGTCCTGTCTCTAATACATCAAGGCTCAGCTGATCTGCCTGATCCCTGATGCTGGCAGGCTTGTCAATGCTGCAGCTTTTATCTGACACTTGTAATGCTGCAGACAAGTGTTTCTGGTAAGTTTGTCTCTTCTTGAATCACCCACCACTCTTTTCTGATTTCCTTTCCTGTGTTAAAGGACAGAGTCAAGATAAGCAGTTGCTTTTCTCAGCAGTCCTATAGATTTTATCTGAGATGACAGCCTACACTTTCCAAGGATAAAATGGTCATCATTATTCTGTTGTCTCCAGCCATCATCTGAGGTTTGGTCATTAATACTTGTAAAGCATTTGAAGTTA
Organism: Pandion haliaetus; assembly: GCA_013401275.1. NCBI lineage: Eukaryota > Metazoa > Chordata > Aves > Accipitriformes > Pandionidae > Pandion > Pandion haliaetus. Next base: position 153,973 of record VYZV01000392.1, read on the forward strand.
TTAGACTTGAGGAACTAGAGCACAGTAACTTGTCAGCTTTCCTTCTTGGCAGCTCATTTTGGTGGTGAAATCAGAGCCCCGAGATGTCAAACTCCATTCTTGGGCAGCCACAGAAGAAGCTTTTGGCATGACTCAGACCTTGTTTTGCTTGGCTTTTCTCTAATCCCATGTCATTAATTTCGGTGGAGGCAGTGGTGTGAGTGAGAGCAGACTCTGGATTTTGTCCTGTGGTCAAGCAGTAAAGGGGGTCTGAGGCTGGCTGCCTGTGCAGCTGGCCTGTTTCCTTGTGCGATCATGGACTGTTCAGTGCCTGTGATTGCCCAATGATTGTTAACCTCTTGGATGTGTGTGTGCAATGTGTAGGGTGCTGTCCCATCTTGGAAGGGATTAAATACCTGTCTGAACATGGGTGTTGAGGCTGGGTGGTACTCGCACCCCTTTAGAGGGTCAGTTTGGTCCCAGGGCATGTTTGCCTGTTCAGGGCAGGTTCCCTGGTTAACTGTTGTTCTGGGAGTGAGTTAGAATATGGATGTGTGGAAGGGAGATATGATATGGAAACACAGCAGAGCGCTTGGTGCCTGGTCAACAGCTGTCCCATGTCTGCCCCCCCAGTGGTGTATGTCACAGCTTCTGCATTTAGATCTTGGTTTATAACCTTCCCCCCTATTCACTCTTTCAAGCCTTTCCTATCCAAGCACAGATAACTCGTGAAGTTTCACTAACATGTGAGTTGGGAATTATTGCTGCTAAAGAAACTTCTCTAGGCTTGAGGAAACTAAGGCAGCAGGAGGGAAAAGGGCAGACAGCCATGAAACAAGAGCCTGAGTTTACCTGCCAGACCTGGCTGGAAATTGTTGTAAAGAAATAAGCAGACACTGATGTAACCTGGGCCAAGTCTCAATATGCAGCTATGTGGCCAGCTCAGTGCAGCCTTGATAGAGACCACAGTGGTTGGTGTCCTCCCTCATCTCACATCCATACACCAACACTTCAGCTATGTGCTTTAGCCAAATCTGGAGATGAGAAAATAGCAGGATATTAACAGCAGAGCTCTAATCCATTCCTAGCAAGCCTGAGCTTGATGTGGACCATCTTGGCTTGATGCCATATGGACAGGAAAGATGATAAATCAGGCCAGTGGTGTGGAGATGTGGGCTATGAGTGGCTTGGGTTAACCAATGGCTGGGAGGTGGGCTACAGATGCTCCCAGAGCACTTCTCTGAGTGCTGGGATCCCCATTGTGTCCCCATAACCTGACCCATAGGGTCTGCCAGCCTGAACATGGATGTACACCTGGGGGATCATGGCTGCACTGTGGGAACCAGTGTAGAAAGGCAAGGGAGATGAAGTGCCCATCTAGCTCCCAGCAGCCTTGGGAAAGGCTCTCATTTGTGTGCCTTGGCAGCGTGTGATGCTTTCCTGCCCCAAAGGGTTGCCCAGCATCTCTCCAGGGGGTGGTCTCAGTCTTCTGCATGCATGTTTCTTTGCTCTCACATTGGCACTGGCACAGCAGGGAAGATGCCTGGCTGCTCTTCTGCTCCAAAGGAGTTTGAAGATAAAGTGTTAGGTCCTTATGCTGGTTCATTTAAGAACTAACCACCCAGACCAGCTTCTTCCATACATTTGATATACCAGGAAATTTTCTAATAGGACCAGAGGTAAAGCCAAAACCTGACTGTACTCAGCATAGCCCTTTTCCCAACTGCATACAAAGCTGGTCTGCTCCCCTTCTCTCTAAAACAAGGCGTAATTAGCTATGCTGTGGCAATATAATGAACAGCGGGCTGGATTTGCTTGGTAAAGCCTCCCAGAGCACACAGGAGACATCCTAATTATCCTGATTGGGCCATTATGATGCAAGGTTGATGGAGAGATGCTGGAATGTTGTTTTGCTTTTTTCTTTAACCCTGAGTCTGAGACTGTCAGGAAAAGAGGGGGAGGTCTCATTAAAATCCCCCCCAAGAAAGATGCATAACTTATTTCACACTGAACAATTGATGTTTCCCATGCTGGAGAAAGACTGAATATGAATTCCAGCAAATGGGTCCCTTCTCATTGAGCTGCCAATGTTTGTTGTCTTAAACCTAGAGATCGTGTCAGTACTGGCTGGGGGCTGTGGCTTGGCACGATGTATCTCAGCCTGGGAGCAAATGTTTATGCGCTTTCTTCAGTGGCCATGGTTGGCTGGGGAAAAGTATCTGGGCTTGAGTAAAAGCAACTTGCTCTCGCTCGGAGAGGTGACATTTTAATTTTTTTCCCTTCTGAAGTGGTTTTCCCCATTGATAACACGACAAATTTACGTTGCCAGAGCATTTGGAGGTCTAAAGTGGGGATTATATTATGGTCTAGGAGGTTATAATGACTTGACCTTTAAAAAAAAAAAGGGGGGGGGGAGTAAAAAATAATCCCTAAAATGCTTTGGCAACTTGAAATCCAAAGTCTTCATTTATGAGCAGGCACGAAGGTGGACAGGGAGCCCAGACATGAACAGTCTGTTCCTTTCAAAACCTGCTTCCATTTCTTGGTGGGAGGGACCTGGCTGCTGGAGAAGGTGTGCCTGCAAGAACTAACCTCTTAATGGAATAAGTCAATAAGAGCTTTAAGCAGCTCTTACTAGTGCTAACTTCATCCACCGTTTCTACCACCATGTTTATCCCTAGCGACTCCTTTATGCCAAAATGTTAGTGTTTGGCTTTCCAAGGTCAAGCCCCATGGGAGAAAAGGTACCCAACTGCATCCCTGAGTCTGCAGTGGGAAGTGGGTGTGAGAAGCAGCACTGCTCCTGGATGAGGCAGGAGTTTTCTCCTTGCTGTGGCTGCTTAAGGAGAGCTCTGCTTTCTCCTCTGAAGTGTCTGGTGGAGCAGGGCATGGCAGTCTGGTGTCACCAAACTGCTGTGCTTCCAGCAGCATGTGTAGGAAGATAATTGCAAGAGCTCCTTCAGACTTAGCAAAGGCAATTTAATAATAACCAAACACCAGAATAATTAAAATTATGTCACTGACTCTGCCTGCCTACCCGGTGAGTAGAAACCTACAGGGGACAGAAAAGTGCAGGTTGGAAGGAAGGGCTGATTCATCTGTTAACTTAGTTTTAAGTGGAAGAAATAAGGTTTAAGGCCTAAACCAAAACCTGTGTGTCACTAACTGGAGCCTGGAGAAGTCACTGCCCTGAAGGTATTTCTATGGAACCAGACCCTGCAGATCTCCTTTTTATTGGAGTGCCGGATGATGATGCAGTCAGTACCTGGGGTAGAGTCTGTTCCCTGTTGTGCTAAAAACCTGCTGACTGTTGTGGTGTAAACTCAAACTCACCCTGGTGTGATGGGCAGCAGAAGTTGGCTCTTGTTTCCAGGGGACTAACCCTGTATGGACCTGCAAGACTGGGCCTTGAGCCTTCAGTGGTGCTTGTGTTGTTCAGCTGCTGTGCTTGAGGAGGGTAACACTGATGTGGTCTGTCTTTGCTTTGGAGAAGGAATCCTTCATACAAAGGTTTGACCCCAGGGATCATTGACATTACTCCAGCATCAGGCTGCAGCTTTTAGAGACAGTGAAAGGTACTGAGCTGACAACCCTGGAGGCTTTTCTAATGTGCTTGTCCTCAGCATGTCGAGAAGTGCTTATGAAAGCACCACTCTGTGCACCATCACATCTCATAGTGAAGTAAGCCAATTCTCAAGTGTAACTTTGCAGTTGTTGAAGCCCAGCTCTACCCTTCAGAAGAAGCCAGTGCCACTGCTTTCCGGTGAGCCAGGCTGGGAGGTCAGGGCTGACAATTTCCATAGCTGATACAGCTGTACTGGTAGAAAGGTGCTGTGAGAGAAACAACTACTGGGTCCTGTACGATTGTGGGAGCTGTTTCCCAGATGGGATATGGGTAGGCACAAAGACTAAGAGTGCGAATCGTCTCTTGTGCCCTCCTGCAATTGGGGTCTACATCTCTTAACAAAGGTTTTCCCTCCAGTGGTGCAGTGAGCTAGGTCCCTGTTGAAATGTTGCTCTGTAAATGCAGTTTCAAAATACGTCTTCTGTTGCCTGGAGGCACTGAAGGGCCCCTGTCTGCTGGAGGAGCCCTCCAGTGGGAGATGGATGGGGGCTGTAGATGAGACATCCCTCCCCCTTTATTTCTCTACTGCTGGTGAGACTCCTGTGTGCTGTCCCCTCCCCAGCTCCGCAGCAGTGATTGAGCAAGTAGCAAGGCTGCAGCAGGGTGTGAGGGTTTAGCTGTGTTGCTTTGCTAATGGGAGGTAAGTGAGAAAGGGCATTGCTGTATGGTCCCTGCATCTGGCAGGAGGACTAATGCGAGTGGGCTGGGAATGTATCTGTACCTGCCACATGGCTCCTCTCCCACCAGTGAGTCTGTTGAATGAAATGCGTCCAATTAGCAGCCCAGGAGGATTGATGAAACATGATTAGTCAGGTTCTGGCTGTGTCCCAGGGGCCAGTGAGTCACCCCACCTTTCCCTCCTCCCCACCCGGCAGCCGCCAGCGTTGTGCTTGCTCTCCATCATGGCTGCAGTTTGCTCCTGAGCAGGTGTAGCTGTGCAGAGACTTCAGGTGGAGAAAGGTTCTGGAGATGGATGTCACCAGCCTTGCTGCCTAGCAGGAGTACATGGCACTGCCTGGTGTGGACACAGGGATGTAGACAGTGGAAAAGAGGTAACTGAGAAGGGTGAGCTGGGGACTGAATCCTGCAGCAACAAGCCAAGGAGGTCTCTGTCACTAGCTGGGAAAGTAGGAGTAAAAGTAACTGGGCCATCTGCCTCTTGTGGGAGTTTCTCAAGAGCAGAGCTGTGACATGTGGCTTCAGTTGCACCTCTAAGGACAAGGAGAGGAAGAGGAGGGGGTGGAGAGTGAACCCATCTGTCTTCCTGCTGTCTGACAAGGCAGCGTGCAAACACACAGGAGAAGTGCTGGCAAAAATAGCTGAGGAAATTTGTCTCATCCAGTGTTAGCAGGCTGTTGATCTGAACAACTAGATTGAATAATTTCTTTCTATCATCCTTTGGTTTAGGGGGTGTTTTTCCCCCTAGTTATTTAGCTGGATTTCCCTTAGTTTCTCTCAAGCAAGAGAGATACTGGGCTGTTTATGGGAGGCAGGACTGCAGGGAAACATGCTGCATTATCTCTGTGCCCTTCTCACTATGCCTTTCAGACAGATCTCGCAGCACTTCGGGCTGCCTATCTCTGCACAAGTAGCTGTGTTCTTTTCTACTTAGTGATGCCTTTTATTCAAGCTCTGCCATTAGTAACCAAGGCACTGGGACGGGGGGGATCACATAATAAATACAAAGAGCAGAACAGACAAAGTGGTAAAGCTGAACACAAACTAGAATGTCAGCAGACTCTCTGACTTAACAAAGCGAGCTCTGAAAAATAGGCAAAAGGGGTAGGATGTTTGGAGTAGGTCACACCAAGGTGCACAGAGACTTCAGGTAGTGGAAGGCCTTGCCTTACCCCCTAGGTAGGGGGACACCTCTGAAGGCTTTTGATCAAAAGGTTTGTCTTCAAAGGAGAGGCTCTTGTTCATCTTCCCCGGTGCTTTGAGGTGTTTTAGGGAAGATGGCAAAAAGCTATATGCTTAGGGAAGATGGCAAAAAGCTATATGCTGTCTGTGTTCTTTGCTGGTTTGCTTGCTTGTCTGTACCTCTCTTCCCAACCTCCCAGTGCATCCACAGGTATCTACATCCTTGTCTTCCTGAGGTGCATTTGTCACAGCTTTTATGGATGTACATGGAAAGGGAGGGACCCCACAGCCAGTATTTAGACATCTGCACTAGGAAACCCCTTGGGGACAGGCATGAGGAAATGGCAACCATGAGCCTTTGTCAGGGTGGTGGGAAGGGGCAGGTGCCTCTGCTGGGACATGAGCTAAATGGGAAGCCTCGTCCTTGGTGTTGGGACCAGGTCTCTCTACCATGGCTTTCACTTCACGTAGAAGAGATCTAAAAGGACTTCAGCCTGGGAAGGTGCCTGTGTACTGTGCCTTGACTTCAGTGTGATGAGATCTGGAAAAAGTCTACCCCACAAAGACCCTTTCGAGTGTTGCACCAGGTGGTGTTGGCCTCTCTTCTTGGTTAGCACGTGGCTTGGCCACACTGGGTCAGACTGACTCACTTCAGACGGGAACAGACTAGTTCAACCATAAACACCTTTACTGCGTAAGCAAGATACTATCTTCCGTGTGCTGCTTTCTGAGAGCCTTGACAATTCAGTCTGTTTTCACTTTTCTCATTGCTACTGTTAAAGGAGGAAAAAAACCCACCCAACCGCTACCACCTCCTTTCACAGAGAAGTGTACCAGTCCTCCCCTTAACTTCCTTATGGGAGAAAGGGAACACAAAGCTTTCCTTGTCCTGAGAGCAAGTCTGGCTTGGCACAGCACACATCTTCCTTGACCTTTGCTCCTGGGCTCTTTAGGGAGAGTACTGACCAAAGAACAAAGCAGTTTCATGAAAACCAGCAGGTGAAAATTCCTGGCAGTTAAAATGGGGCAAAGATTTTAAAGTCATAAAGCTTGAAAGCTCTGTATGTGTCTGTCTGGCTTTATTGCCCAGGGAAACAGGGGCAAAAAAATTACAAGATAATGTACAGTCGTGGTGTGGATGTGCTGCTGCGGTGGGTGCAGGTTGACAAAGCATGGAATGAAAATATAGAGACCCTGTTGTGAGGTTTTTTTTTTTCAATGACTCAAAAAGCAACATGATGCACCTGATGATGTCAAAAGTGCTGGTGTTGCACACCAGCCTGCTTTGATCACCAGATGCAAGTGAGTGGCTGTGCTCTCTGCAGGGCATAGACTCAAGTATTGGCTGTACTTAAACACCTGTGAGTGTGGCATGTGTGCATTAGGCGCACCTGTAAGTGTGCATGTGGCTTAGAAAGTCCTATGCAGGTGACACAGTTTTGCTGTGTAGCTGTGTAAGGGCAAATTTCTGTTCTGGTTATATTGTGTGTGGCTGGTGGCATGAAACCATAAGCACGGTAACAAATTCTTTTGTACTGTTTGTTTTTAATTCTTCTTCATATTAAATTAATCTACAGTAACCAGTTCTTCCGTGTTTGACAGTGTTGAACAATGCCTGCATGGTCCCCTGGGAGCCCTGTGCAGGCTATCGGTGTAATCCCCCACATTTAGCTGATGTGTGCTGTCTTTTCTCTAGTCTTTGTAATGAGCAAAGTTATTTGCTAACCTCCGACTGTTAAAGCCGCATATACAAAACACAGACATTTAATTTTTCCTCTTTTAACTTTGTAAAGCATTTGTTATTTTGAGGAAGCTGCATAAGCAACTCTGCTTCCTCTGAGCTGCCTTTTCACAGCTTTTCGTTCCACAGATCTCTGCACATTGTGTTTTTTAGTCATGTTTAAAACCCTCTGCCTGGAGTTCCCCGATGGCCATGCAGACTGTGAGGCACAAGAGCAGCATGAGGAACTAGCAGCGTGAAAATCTGCTCATTGGCATGAAAAGCCACAAAGCTGGTGTTAGCAGCGGTAGCTTTAAGAATTGTTTGCAGTCCCTTGAAGCAGTGCAATTGTTATCTGTCTGATTTTGCTTGAAATATTTAGGATTAGCATCAAAATTAGCCAGTTCTTGAAAATGTCATTGTTGCCAAACAGTACAGCCCACTGGAGGCAGACGGGGCTGGACCAAAAGGCCAAGTGACAGACCTGGGTGAGACTTCTGGCCTCAAGATCTCTCTCTGCCACTTGCTTCTAGGATACGAGCACAGACATCAAAGTTTGCAGGTCAGATTTCTTATAAAAAATAAATATATGACATTGTGTTTCAAAGGTTCAAGTTTTGAATGAAGAAGCTGTATATTGACATGCTACTTGGGAACCCCAGTCAGGCCAAGAGGCAAGGAATCATTGGGCAGTGTTGTTGATAGAGGTTTTACTCTTCCAAGGTTGAATGTTTCCCCTTGAAATCCTCTTTTTGTCCTGCCTCTCTTTTCGATTCATCCTCTTCAGGGGCCCAGTGTCTTGTGTGATAGAGTCCTCCCATGCAGGAGTGGAAAGAAGCAGCAGTATGCAGCATCTCATAGGCCGAGGGCAGTGTAGGAGCAGAGCCCTGCAATGAAAAAGGGAGGCACCTGGACTCTTGGAGGTGGAAGCATGTAGTTCATACACTCCACCAAGAATTGCTTGAACCTGCTGCTTCTCTATTGACTTATAGATCTGAAAAGTTTCTGCTGTGGTCACTTCAGAGTGCCCTAGTGAACAGCCACAGTTACAGGCAGTGAACGTGGGGAAAAGTCCTCCAGAAACTGAGTCTGCTGAGTGGATTCTGGTGCCAGTTTCAGACATACGCTGGCCTCTGTCATGCTGTTGTTGTTGACAGAGCTGCAGTTGCGACATGGCTCTTTTGCAGGGCGGATGGCCACTAAGAACTGGCGCTTGAAGGTCTCGCTGAGAGCAATGTAGAGGAAGGGGTTGAGGCAACTGTTGGCATAGCCCAAGCTAATGGCAAAGTTGTAGGCATAAAAGAAGGCCGTGGATGGTGTGTCAATGCCGAGGTGAACCAGCTGGAGGATGTAGAAGGGAGCCCAACAAATAAAAAAAGCGGAGCAGATGGCAACTGCCATGCGGGTGACTTTCTTGGTACGTAGCCGGAGGCTCCTTTGAGGCAGTGGGACCACAGTAGTGGCCATGTGCTGGAGGATCTTAAAATAGACCACACAGATCACAATCAATGGCACAGCAAATGCCAGCATGAACTGATAGAGGGTGAACCAGTAGATATCAGTCTCTGGGTTGGGAAGCAAGAGAGCACAGCGGACAGTCCCATCTTCCAGAGGCATAAGACCTGCATACATCCACACGGGAATGATGGTCAGGAAGGAGAGGAGCCACACCAAGCAGATAACTAGAGCTGCAACACATGGGGTCCGGACATAGGTAGATTTTAGAGGGTGGACAGTTGCCAGGTAACGGTCCAGTGTCATCACTGTAAGGATGTTGGTGCTGGTGATCTGGCTGTTTGTGTCCAGGGCGGTGATAATGGTGCACAGGGGAGCTCCAAAGTACCATGAGCCATTGCCTAGGAGCTGGTGGATGAGGAAGGGCATGCCCAAGAGGAAGAGGAGGTCCACAATGGAGAGGTTGAAGATGAAAATGTCAGGCACAGTCTGTTTGCATCTCAGCTTCTTCTTCTTGATGATAGTGTAGATGACAATGAGGTTCCCCACAATGCCCAGGAAACAGATGATGCTGAAGAGACTGGGCATTATCACATTGGTGTATGGTGCTGGCTTCTCTGCTACTGCCAAAACAAACCAAAGCAGTGAGCACAACCCAGAGGCAACCTCTTTACATCTCTGTGTGCTTGCCCAGTCCTGCAGCTAGATTCCCCTCAAAGATCTTAACTTAGAACAGTGCTTAAGACCCTCTGCAGTATGGAGGGCCTTAGCTGGGGATTTGACACTTCCTTCTCTGCCACTCAGTACATGCAGCACAACACCCAAATCTGGCCATGTGTAGGCATCTTTCCTCAGCCTCCTGATGTGCTTCTGTCCTGCTCTGAAATTCCCCGGCTCTTTTTTGGGGGACTAACATCAAGCTGGTGTGCCTGTGAAGTCACTCACCAGTGTCTGACAGAGTTGATACTAACTTTTCTTCCAGGGAACGCTGAGTGTCCAGCCATTTCTGAGGGGAGTGGGTGAGGCAGCTGGTGCTTCGCACATTGGAGAAGTAAAACCTCTATATGGGTGCCAAAATCTGGATATAGTCAATGCTCAAGCTGTTGTCAGAAAGCTTCAGCTTGTCTGTTGGGTGGTTTATCTATTGTACAGTATGAGACACAGAGTTCATTGGCCATGCAGGCAGATAACTAATGCTTATCTATATTGTGAGATCTGGGACTGTACCCAGGCTGTGTCCCAACTCTGTTGTCAGGGTTAGGCCAGAGCGTGCACTCCTTTCCATCTTCCTTCCCTGCCCCTCTCCCTTTCTCTAGTTTCTTTTCTTGAAAGAATTCCAGGTGTGTGGCCAGACAGGGATTTGGGGGTATGTTTCAGAGTGGCCCTAGGAATGCCCTAGTTCTACAAGGAGAAAAACATGGCTTAAAGCTGCTGTCTCTGAGTTCTGGATGCAGGTGGGTTTCCAAGGCAAAAATTCTTGCCTGATAACACTTAGCTTGTCAGCACTGATGCTTGACTGTTGCTCTTTAGGGTAGGAGGCCCAAACACAATCAAGTTCACATTTGCCTTGTCCCTCACCCAGGTTTAAAATCACATTTTGAAGCCACAAGTCCTCAGTGCCAACCAACAGGGATTTCCGTTCTTGGGCACAGAAGGTGGTGTGTAAGGCATTGATCATGGTGCGCGCTGTTCTGCAAGACTGCTGTGTGTAGTGTGTGATGGAGTCTGAAATCACCCTCAGCTGAGGCAAATATCATTTAATCTCTCCTATGGGACCTGGTGGGTTGTTTTTCTAGGGGAAGGCTTTGTGTGACTTACTTGTGTGGCTTTTACAAAGACATGCATGACAGCCCCTAAGCCTAGACTGCATGTGTCTTTCATTGAATTGCAGATGATTCAGTGTGGTGTTAATTGGAAATGCTTTCAGTCACTGTACTTTTCCATCTCCTTAGCAGCCTACACCTGTTGGAGGAGACTTTCCCACTTCATCTACAGAACCTAGGGAAATCTTGAAAATGAGATTAAGTGAAATAACAGATACTCATAAGGTGGTGTCTCTGCCAAAGCAGTGTCTGTTTGCTGAGGTGGTATTTGCTGACTTTGACCTCTAGAATTCTTGAGTACAAACTTCTCCAGATTTACTTTGGTGTGACAGAGAAGCAATTGGCAAGATAACTAGAGCTACACTGCTGGCCTGGCATGTGGCTGGAAAAGTGTGTGCTGTATCAACTGTATGTAATATTTCAGTGCTCTCAGAAGTGGGACATGAGGAGCAGCCACTGCCTCAGTCCTCCTGGCACTAGGAAGCAGTCAGCTTAGGCATAAGCGAGGCCAAGGTCAGAATCCAATAGAGTGGTTGCTGCACCGTTTTCTCAGGAAGCCTCTATACAGGTGACAAAGCGGCCAGTGAGGCACAGGAAAACTGGCAGGGGCTTGAAGGTGAAAGCCAGGCTTAGTTGGTAGGACAAAAACCGCTGGGCCATTTGTGGGGGTTTAAATGGTCCCTGTTCTTCCTGGCTGCTCACTAATGCAAAAAAATGCCCCATGTTACATGGCTTTTGGTAGGTAACTGTTATGGGTTTGTGTGGCGCGGTTTTCCTTGGTGGCAGGGGAGGGGGGCTGCAGAGGCGGCCCCTTTGGGAAGTTGCTTGGAAGAATTCGCCGCCCCAAAATGTCGGATGCGCGCGCCAAAATGTCGGACCCGCCTCTAGG
>VYZV01000393.1:25528-36736 GCA_013401275.1 Pandion haliaetus
ACAAAAATGAACAAGTTTCAAAGACCAAATGGGGTTTGACCTCCTGTTAAAGAAGGCCTTGTCAGAAATGCATGCAGTGCTAATACATTTAGTTGACTGTAGAAACATGTTAAGTTTTCTTGATGTCGTAGTAGACAAAATATAAATGAAGTTGTTTCATGTGTGGGTTGTTTGTTTGGCTTTTTCTATGAAAAAATTGTTAAAATGCTTTTTGTTTGAATAACACAAGTCACAAATCGGTATGACTCAGTGAATGGAGCACTGGATTATTAAAAAAAAAATTAATAGATTTTCTCCAACTTGCTTTGTTATCAAGGCAAAACACAGTTAAGAGATATAGGAAAATCTTTATTTTAACTAAAGGTTGTCAGGACAGGGCTTATGTTGTGTGATATATGTATGTATGCTAGAGCCTGGGAGCCTAGACTTGTCAGAGACATCAAAGTTCAATGGTGATGTGTAAGCAGATACTGGACAGGATGCAATGTAACAGAAACATCTATTCCATATTGAGCATACTTATATTTTATATGGACTTGTATTTCCTGCTGCATATTCAGTAGATCTTCAGATAAAATTGATGTGAAAACAGGCTGAAAAATTAACAAAGACCATGAAGTAGGTTAAGTTTACTCTTTCAGTCTGTAGTCAGCTATATGTTTTGATGCTTTTCTCTGAAATGCTGATTCAGAGAAGGGTGCAGAATGTATAAGGCACCTCAAGGGAAGATGCTTTTCAGGGTCAACCCATATAACTGACTCTTCTTGAAGAGTGCTGAGGCCAAGTGATCACATTCCTATAAAACCTGGCTGGAACCGTGCCACGCTGAGAAACTGAACTGAAACTCCCACCTGTTACTCCCTTTTCCCCTTAGTGCAGGGAATATCCATGCTATCATCCAGTCCCAAGTTGCAGTGTACCAGATTTTGCATCCAAGCTGAGGAAGATCTTGTTTCTGCTCCACTCACAGCTTTCCAAAATTTGGTTTGTTGGTTCAGAGAGCAACTTCAGGTTCTAGCTATGTTTGGTAGAATTAATTGGGTCAGATGTTCCCACAACCTGCTCCTCAAAGATCATTTGGCCTTCTTCAGCTACTGTTACTTGTACCATAATTATTTTACAAGAATCATAATTCTAGTGCCATATATGAAAATCTGTAAGTTTATTCGGTAAGGTAATACCTAGTAGAAGAATTTTTGGCTTATTTCTAATTGCCCTCTACTTCAAATTGCCAAAATATGGAACTAATGAAATCAAAACATGGAGGAATAAGTATGAAAGGCTAATCAGATGGTCTCCATTGATATTACATGTTTTAACATGCTCCCCATCCAAACAAAATAGAAAATTTCTCTTAAATATAGCAATGAGCATTTTCAGTAGGGTTGCAACAGTTATGGCAAAGGTCCTGCTTTATTCGATGTCTTTGAAAATCAGACTGAATTATTTATGCCTCCACAAGATTTTAAATTTAATTAATTTAGGCGAAAGGAAAAAAAATTTTGGTTAGGTATAGATGTTTTGACATAAAGAGGGGATAGCTCATTACCATCCATTTGTATTTACTTCTTCATGTAACATTTTTTAAACCTTTAGTAGAGACCTAAAACCTAGTTTAAAAATGTTGTAGGCTTTGTTTTGCAAATGGCAGAGAATCTTCTTTGCATAACAAACTTAAATGTCCAACTCCACTTGAAATCAAGAAATCTGAGAAATTTCTGAAATTTCTGACGTAATGGCAGAAGTCGTCACTGAAGAATATGATTTGGTAAATTTATCAGCATGGTGGGAAAGAATTATTGATTTCTTTTGAATATAGCAATATCTTTACTCTCTCCTGTTCAATGTACCACTTTCTATGCACCTGAAGTAAACTCTTTTTTCACAATGCAAGATGGAAATATACAGGTCAGCCTTCATAATGAGGAGAAAGTATCTTCAAAGCAATTCTCTCTGCTGTGCTCAGCTTATGTATTTTCTTTTTAAGGCCATATTTCTGCTTTTCAGTAAGAATAACTATTTTTGAAAACTGTTGCCTGGCCCAATCAGTTTATGTATCTTTTCCTTTTTTCCAAAGAATTGCATCAGGAAGACAGAGGAATTTTAGTCTGCCTATCACCCATGGGAGTGATCATGCTCCCTTCAAAATTATCATTGCAAATGTGATTGCAGAATGATTACTACTGGAAAAAGCAAATGTCCAGACCAGTAGAAAATCTGAGATGCAAACTCAAGAAAAACAACAACTTCAAAATTGTTACTTGTGAAGTTGCCAATAATTAACTCCATTTTTCCTGGCTGTAATAATGAATCGACAATTTAACTTCACATTTCAGTAGTTACCTGCAATGTCAAGTGGAATAAGATGATAAAGAAATGTGAATGAAGAACATTGCCTTGGTTGCTGAGGTTTTTTTGTCGTCTTTTTGAAAACCAATTATGTTACAAGTTAGAAGCTTAACATATATCAATATCCTCTAATGTTATTTCAGGTGTTTTTCAACTCTATGTATTTGGACTGCCTAGAAGAAGCAGTGCTGAGGTCATCTGAAATGCAAAATCAGTTTCTGTTTGTGTGTGAAATGAAAGAAAATGGGCTTTCAAATACAATGCCTGTACATAGAAAACCCACTAGTTGTGTGGTTTTCAAAGTGAAGGGGAAGACAGTTACCTACCTGTAGTTATTCCCGCACTTTGTGACATAAAAACTTCTAGGCAAAGTGATGAAAAAGACAGGGATCTACCCATGGTGAGTAATTATTCTGAAATGTTTACAGAGTGTGGGAACCGGTAGCTGATTTGAAGAAAAAAATAATTTAAAAACCCCAAACGTAATTCTACGTCAAATTTGAGACAGAGAGGGTACAGGAATTTCATTCAACAAGCTAGGATTTACATGTAAAAATTGTCCTTGTAGTGCTAAAGGACCAAAGAGAGCTTAGAGTTTGTTTTGAAAGGAGTCAAGAACACATCATACACTTGCCTGTTTATAAATGTAATTGTGAACATGATCATCATGCTAAGGTTTAAAAAACTGAGTCTATGCAATTTTCTCATTTCAGTGTTCCTGTACAAACAATCGTGTTGGACTAAGATGTGTACCCTACGCATTATTCTACTCAGTAAACTAAGTAATACATGGGATTATGACGTTTCAGATGAGATTTTTAAACAGCTCATTGACTTCATTGGAAATGATTCCAGCTGTGAGGCCAAAGGGAGCTAAATCTTTGGCAAGTGCTTTGGAGGTCAGAATTTTCTGCCTTTTGCTTACAAGTTCACAGGTTTCTACTGGCTGATGGGCCAACCCATCTTGTTTGCAAGACAAAAATTACCTGGGCTTATGCCATTACTTAGCCTTGAAAACAAGGGCATATTTTGTCAAAGCCATATCTGGCTTCAACTTTTTCTAGAGCCTTTGCTCCCTTAAAGAAAGAACAGTCCTGGAAACTGCTTTTTCAATAACATTTGTTGTGATCTGTAAAGATGGGCGTTAATGAAGTGAATGAAATGAGCAACAGGACAACTATAAAGGTTAAACCACTGATATTCTCTGGAGGGAACCTGTAATTCTTTGTTTCTGGTCTCTACTGGGACAATTTATTATGTTATATCAGGTTGCTGGCTCCTCTCTTTCTCAATTAATTCAGTCTCCTAGTTAATGCAGCTGGTTATTAGAAAAGATAAGTGGCTGCTAACAGTAAATGAGAAGACATTCCTCCAGATTTCAGGGAAGAAAATCATGGGCCAAGTTCTTTTGTTACACACTGCACTTCCCATATTAGCTGTTCCCATTCTTATATGAAATAAAACAAGCAACTTCAACAAGACCTGGATATTTATCATCTTTACACGAGATAACTGGCCTGTATCAGAAAGAGTGTGGCCAGCAGGAGCAGGGAAGTGATCGTCCCCCTGAACTCGGCACTGGTGAGGCCGCACCTTGAGTACTGGGTTCAGTTTTGGGCCCCCTCACCACAGGAAAGACATGGAGGTGCTGGAGCGTGTCCAGAGAAGGGCAACGAAGCTGGTGAGGGGCCTGGAGCACAAGTCTTGTGAGGAGCGGCTGAGGGAACTGGGGTTGTTTAGTCTGGAGAAAAGGAGGCTGAGGGGAGACCTTATCTCTCTGCAACTACCTGAAAGGAGGTTGTAGTGAGGTGGGTGCTGGTCTCTTCTCTCAAGTAACTAGTGATAGGATGAGAGGAAATGGCCTCAAGTTGTCTTAGGGGAGGTTTAGATTGGATATTAGGACAAATTTCTTGACTGAAAGGGTTGTGAGGCATTGGAACAGGCTGCCCAGGGAAGTGGTGGAGTCACCATCCCTGGAGGAATTTAAAAGACTTGTAGATGTGGTGCTTAGGGATATGATTTAGTGGTGGACTTGGCAGTGTTAGGTTTACAGTTGGACTTGATGATCTTAAAGGTCTTTTCCAACCTAAATGGTTCTCTGATTCTGTAACTCCTCAGACTCAAAGACTGGAGTAATTACATATGATAGAGTATGAATAAGGGGTTTCAAAGTGGACTCTGCATAGCTAATGAACATCAGTCAATAGGTAACATGTCATCGGAAGCATTTGTCTTCACAGGTGTGCAACACCAGACCTTTGAGTCTGAGGTCAGTTTGAATCCTGCTGGCAATGCCTTATGAGTCCTATGGTTGTCCTTCCATTTCACTGCCTTGGGCCTTGCAGCTATTTAATTGATTTAACATTATTTTGATTGTCTTATAATGCTAATGCTGACCTTGATAAGGGAAGGTTTCTATTTTTAACTTTTTTTTTTGCAGTTGCCAGCATAGCAATTAATAAGTACTTAATAGAATCCAAAATTAGTCACTCCTGAAAGTAATTATGTGCTAATTATGCAATTATTTTATTTTATATAGGCAGGAAAAAAATTGTAAAGTACTTCAATTATAGTTTCTTTGAAAAATCAAGTCAACTACTACTTGACTTAAATAGTCATTTATGAAATAATTTGTCACTTGACATTTTAAGAATTTAGGTATTTTTACAGCATTGTTATTGTGTACCTAATAAAACTGCTTTTTCTGTATCTGGGATTTTTTTCCAGTATTAGAAAATTGACGTGGTTTTACCATACACATTTGTCTGAAATTAGCAGGTTATTATATATTTTTCTGACTCCCAGCAGTTTTGGCTGAGCTTGAAATAAATCTTTTGAAAGTAAGACTTGAAGAAGGAGGCTAGAATAATTTTGTGTGTAAATGAGGCTGATCAGATCAAGTTCTCTGTGTATCTGATGTTTAATTTCCTTTTTATGCTTTTTGAATTTGTTGGCCATTGTTGCTCCATTTGTCAGAAGTGGCAACATCTCCAGACAAAGGCCAGAATGTTTTGTGAAAATTGTGCCTGAATAGGCAAACAACCCAAGCTAGTGCTTCCAGTCAAAGAGAAACTGTATAAACTCAGCCTATTCTGTTTGGCCAGGCAGTGTATCAATCAGCACACACTTAATGCTTGCTGATTGATGTAGAGGTAGCTTGAAATCAGGTGCAGCTCCCCTGGGAATAGTCCGGATCCATGACAAGGCAGATGGAGCATTGCAGTGGCTTGCCCTGTACTGAGTATTGCAACAGGGAAAAGGTTTTGGGAAAAGATGATGGTGAAAAGCAGTAGGGGATAAGATGCAAATCCACAGGAAAGCAGGCTTCTTTAGTTCAGCTGCTTATAAGTTATTTTAATTCTTCTCTAAAAGATGTTTCTACAGTGCTTTATCTCCATAACAATATTGTTCTAGACAGTATCTGCTGTGCTCAGAGGGAAACTCTCATTTGTGTATAGGAAGCAAATAGCGTCAATCAAATAGCACTTATGACCCTTTCTGCATAATACTACAATACTGCAGTTCTGATTTACTATTACTCAGACTATACTGATAATTAGGAGCTCAAATGAATTTGAAGACTTATTATTGTAAACAATATAGGGAGACATTCATAGAAGGTTTACAGAATAATGTTATGCTGTTTGATAGCTGAGAATCTAATGCAGAGAGGGGCAAGTTATAAACCTGGGATTTTAAGTGCTTGTTGACTCAAGCACTTAGTAGGTCTTTGTTGATATTAAATGAATTTTTATCAGTATAAAAAATCAAGTAATATTAAGAATTTACATTTACTAACAAGGATTTTGCCAAAACCTTTGTAGATCCTGGATAGAAAAGCAGGATTGAAAGTCTAACCCATCTTTACAAGAAGGCTGGCTGTCTTTTCTCTTCCCAAAGGAAGATTTTTGATCACCCTCTTGAGATGTGGTTAATTGCTCACTACTATTTGCTCTGGATATGGTCACTCTTTTGGAAGTTTTAGCACAAAAATTTTTATGCCATTCTTGTCAGTAAATGTATGGCTGGGAAGAAAAGGGAGATGTTCCTGGAGTCCTTCATCACATCCAGTAGGTGTGGGTCTAGATAGAGCTCTCTGAGGGGCTGTCTCCTATAACCCAGCATTACTTCTTGCTCTTTCCTAAAGGAGAGTGTGTGTGGGGTGTGTCTCTCATCTGAGCTTTAAGTTGAAAGAAATAGGCTATAGGTATTGGCTCTTTATCAGCTGCTGCATGAAGAGTTATATTGCAGGGAGTCTGATGATACTGCTAAACACAAAAATATTCTCTACCATCTATCTTTTCCTTCAATGCCTTCTGTAATCAGCTCCCTTATTCTGTTTTTACCTCACTAACTGATACTGCTGTGATTGACTGGCAGATAGAGACCACAGCATTGCCAATTTACATTTGCAATCAATAGAGCACTTAGATTTCCAATGACATTATTAACACACATTTAATAAACAACAAAGTTAACTTTCAGCTGACATTTATGACGAGGTACTGAACCAGAAACACTTAAAATGTGATTACACAGAACTCTTCCCTGGACGCAGCCGTCGTATACCTCTGTTTCCCACTTTCCTTTTCAGACACTGTTCAGGGCTCCTCTCCTGCTGAAAAGCTCCAACATGTTTTGCCTTCTGACATCAGCCAATATATGCACACTATTTTAATTGAGAGCTAGGTGGCAAAAAACAAAGCTCAGATACACACAGAGAGAACGATGTGGTACAATTTCCTTATGCTGTACTGTCTGGGAGCTTTGTAATGTTTACTTTAGAGTATGTTTGCCTTGCAAAGTCACTTTAAGTAATCACCACCCAGATTTGAGCAGCAAGGTTAAGCTAGCCTGTCACTGAGCACCTACACTGTGAAGTTGACTTACCAGGTTACACACGTGGAAATTGCCCTTCTTGTATTAAGCCATAAGGGTGGTATGAGCCTCCATCTTCAGTCTGTTGGGTCAAAAAGGGAGGGAAGAGCTGCTGTGCAAGTCTTACTGAAGACGGCATGTCTTTTTCTGTGACTTTTGGGTGTGCCACCTTGATAGGACATGGATCAGGAGTCAATGTGCCTGATCATGAGAGCACAAGAAGAAAATAGAAGAAAACAACTGGAAAACTGTCAATGGAAGGGACTCATTTTCTCTCATTTCAGAGTGGGTATTCTATTGCTTTGAACTATAACAAGCTGTCTCAAATTCAAACATCTAGCTAGGCCAGGTCTATGAAACCGCAAATGCAGGCTGAAGGCTGTGCTTGATCAACGGAGGTGAAAGACCTTCAAACAGTTGAGGGTGAGACTCAAGGTACACACAAGAAATGCTCCATGAAGCTCTGCAGTGAAAATACAGCTTTACTTTAACATCAAGGGTATGGAGCGTGGGGGGAAGAACAAAAGACAAGCCGACAGGCAGAGACCATAGGACACGTCTCCTTTATTATAGGTTGCAGAAGCTGCGAGAAACAAGTTCTACTGCGTTTGCATGGCAATGTTTTGGTAGCGGGGGGCTACAGGTGTAGCTTCAGTGAGAAGCTGCTAGAAGCTTCCCCCATGTCCGACAGAGCCACTGGCCAAAGCTGAGCCAATCAGCAATGGTTATAGCAGCTCTGTGATAACATATTTAAGAAGGGGAAAAAAACCAACCCACTGCACCTGGAGAGAGGAGTGAGAACATGTAAATGACAGAACCCTGCAGACCCCCAGGTCAGTGAAGAAGGAGGGGGAGGAGGTGCTCCAGGTAGGACCCCACGCCGGAGCAGATGGGTGCCTGAAGGAGGCTGTGACCCTGCTGGGAAGCCCGCGCTGGAGCAGGCTCCTGGCAGGACCTGTGGCCCCATGGAGAGAGGAGCCCACGCTGGAGCAGGTTTTCTGGCAGGACTTGTGACCCCATGGGGGACTGTCGCGTCCCAAAGTTGGAGCGACTCAGGTTCGTGGATTTCCTTTGTCAGAATTAAGGTGAACCGACACCAGGGGAGTTCAAACAACAATCAACATTTATTCAACCTAGCTAACCTTGCCCAAGTACAAGTGAATTTATCAATATGAACCTTGCATCATGTCTTTTAGCCACTGTTTGAAAAGAGAAGAGAGGTGTAGAAAAAGAAGTGGAAAAAGGAACAGAAGGGAATCCCTCCCATTGAGTCACGAGGTTCAGAGTAGACCCCCTTGCTTTCTGAACTCCTTCTCAGAGAGGAGCCCAGGGGCGGCTAGATCCACTCCTAGTCTCAGACTTGGTCAACGGTTTATGTTTCAAAGGATGGGTTGTAGGGACTTGTGGAAAAGAGAGAGGAAAAAGAGCAAGAAAGAGAGAAAAGACAGAAATAAAGACAGAAAGAAAAGGAAAAGAGAGAAGAAAAGGGAGTCACCAGTCCTGGGTCCAGCGTTGGTCCAGCCAGCNTACGTTGTGCTCCTTCTCATGGTCACTTAAGATAAGGAATCGCAGCCTTGGCTTCCAGGTGCATACGCTGTGGTCACTTAAGATAAGGAACTGCAGCCTTGGAGAAGTGCGGTCCCACCCTCCGCGGGGCCCTTCTCTCCGGCCACATTGTCCTGTTCACACAACTCAGCATTTTTACAGAGGCATCTTTTCCACCAAAGTTCTTTAATGAATGTTTGAGACAATGCCTATAATTTGTCAGGCTGTCACAAGGACCCATGCTGGAGCAGTCTGTGCCTGAAGGACTGCAGCCTGCGGAAGGGACCCACACTGGAGCAGTTTGTGGAGGACTGCAGCCCGTGGGAAGGACTCACATTGGAGAAGTTCATGGAGAACTGTCTCCCATTGGAGGGACCCCACCCTGGAACAGGAGAAGAAGTCCTGCCCTGAGGAGGAAGGAGCGGCAGAGACAATGTGTGATTAACTGACCCCAATACTCACTCCCCATCCCCCTGTGCCGCTGGGGGGGTAGGTAGGGATTCCGGGAGTGAAGCTGTGCCCGGGAAGAAGGGAGGTGTGGAGGAAAGGTGTTTTGAGATTTGGTTTTATTTCTTATTACCCTACTCTGGTTGATTGGCAATAACTTAAGTTAATTTTCACCAAGTTGAGTCTGTTTTGCCTGTGACAGTAACTGGTTCAGTGACCTCTTCCTGTCCTTATCTCGACCCACGAGCCTTTCATTATATTTTCCCTCCCCTGACCAGCTGAGGAGGGGAGTGATGGAGCGGCTTTGGGTGGCACCGGGTGTGCAGTTGGCACAGGAGTCCACAGAAGACTAGCAGTAAATTACTTGGTAGCTATTGTGCCTTGTAGCTTCATATATGTCTTTCACGCTCAGTCTCATGTATTCTGCCACTATACAGAATTAGCCGATATACTGTTTGTGCTAGAAAGTCAGTGGAAAAACATCGTTTAAAATGGCTGAAAGCTAAGTGGGCATACACAAGTTGAGTAGGCACTAAGATAGGCCTTGTTTTGCAGACAATATTTATCTTTTTCTGTGGGGGTTTTTTAGATGGAGAAGAAAGATTTCCCAGGAAGATTTTTTAAAAGCTAAAAACTTGGAGGTTTTGGCAGCTGGGATGGCACATCTGGGACTATTTTCTTGTGAGGGATATTAGAAGCAAGCTTGGAATGCAATTTGCTTAATAGTTCTTATTAAAATATGACCAAATAAGCAACTAAGGTATTTTCATCCCTTTTTTTTTTTTTTTTTTGAAAGTTCAGCATTTACTTGTAAACCATAGAATCACAGAATCATGGAGGTTGAAAGGGACCAGTAATGGAGACACTAAAACCTCTTTGGGCAACATATTGTAGTGTTCAATCACCTTCACAACAAAAAAAGTTTTTCCTTATGTTTAAATGGAAATTCCTGTATTTCAATTAGTGCCTATTGTCTCTTGTTCACCTCTGAGAACAGCTGGGCTCTCTTTCCTTCATTAACATCTATCAGGTGTTTATACATGTTGGTAAGATACCCTTGAGCCTTCTCTTCTCCAGGCTAAGCAACCCAAGTGATCATTGTGGCCCTTTGCAGGACTCACTCCAGTATGTCCATGAATCTCTCTAGTGCTGAGTAGAGGGAAAGGATCAAATGTCTGATCATTGCTGTCTCTAGGCAGTGTTTTCAGGCTTTTTGCATTTGGGGGAAGGCAATTTCAGTTATCCTTTATTTCATGTTTTGCTGTTGCTTTTTCTTTTGAAAGCATAAGGAGAAAAAATCTTGTTGGTATGTAAGCAGCCATGGAAGGAAGGATATAGTGGGAGGAAAAGCTTCACCTTAGTGTAGCAAATTTAAATCCCAGTCCTAGGGAGGAAAAGAGTTTATTTCTGTAGCAGAAGGAGGATTTCAAGGTTGCCAATATTTGGGGAGCTCTTATTTGTTTAAATATTTAAACTTTTACTTCTTCTAAAGATAGAAGAAAGAATAGGGAAGGAGATTGGGGAAAAAAACACTTAAGAATGTGGTATGGGCTTGTGTGGCGTGGTTCTCCTTGGTGGCAGGGGAGGGGGGCTGCAGAGGCGGCCCCTTTAAGAAGTTGCTTGGAAGAATTCGCCACCCCAAAATGTCGGACCCACCTCTAGGCGGGGAGTGACGGTGGTAACGCCTCTGGGAGAACACATTTAAGAAGGAGAACTGGTAGTGTGGGGGTTGGGAAACCTGAGAGGAACATCGCTGCCGACACTGGAGTCATGGAAGTGGAGGGGGAGGAGGGGCGCCTGAGGAGGCTGATGGCTCTGCAGCCCATGGTGAGAAGGCAGGCTGTCCCCCTGCAGCCCATGGGGGTGAACGGTGGAACGGAGGCTCCCGAAGATGGCCGTAACCCCATGGTAAAAACCGCACTGAAGCAGTGTGAGATGGGAGAGAAGCCCGCGGAAAGGACCCGCGCCAGGGAAGTTCGGGAAGAACTG
>VYZV01000394.1:2847-40921 GCA_013401275.1 Pandion haliaetus
GGAAATCCTCTCTAAAGATTTTAGTAGGGTTGGGGGGATGAGGACGGCTCTATATGCTTTTTAACATATTTCTGTCTTGTATACTGTCTGGATGAAACAGAACTTGTAAATGAGATAGGTAACAGTAACTATGCTAATAAGTTTTAGCCCACCTAGTAAAGTCTTCACCTGATGTTCATGCTTAGTATGAACTTATGTTAGAATTAAATCATGTATCTCTCAAATGGATACATACAGCAGTTTTCTCGTGCCATCTTACATGACTAATTGCATCACTCAATTGCTCAATTTTCTAAGTTTTGCCAGGTCAAAATGCCAGTGTGAGAATGGGAATATTACAAATAACTATATACAAAGACTGTTTGTTTATTCATTTTTACTGGCCAGCTATCCTAAGGCATTTTCATTACCAAAGCATGGACAGGATCCTGCAAGGTATGCAATTTTACACAAGTGAGTAATCCTGTTAAGGTGAATGGGACTGCTCATATGAGTGAAATTATTCACATATTTAAGCCTTTTCAGGCCCAGACTTCAGCTCACATATAAAATACTGAAATGTTCATTAGAAGTTTAGAGCTATTGTACAAATTCTTAAAAATAATTACTTCTGCTAAGTTACTGCAACACCTTCAAACCCATTTTTCCATTTCTATGAAAGAATGCACATATACACACGCAAATTAAAACAGGCTGTTTCAAGTCCAGTGTAATCTACACAATTAAAAAGTTTTACTGCGAAGTTTTAGGAGTGTGAATGCCTATATACTTTCTTCTTCCTTTCCAGCAATTAGCTGGGTAAAATAGTATTACAGGAGCTATTTATGGAGGAACAATCATATTCTTAACCTAGTGCCTTTAAATGCTGATTTTTTTAAATGCTCCCTTTTGCTGTCAGAGTAGCAGGTATCCTGCATGGCATCTGATCTGAAGCTGTGAACTGGAAGTAGAGTTTATAGGAATATTTAGTAAATTCTGTCATCAGAGTCTCTGGAGGATTTTTGTGTTCTCTGGCTCACAAACATCCATGGTCTCTTGAGAAAAAGCTTTAAGAAGTTGTATCTTTCAGTAACGTGAAGAAAATTCTGCTCCCAAGAGCAATGTCACTAAGAAGGGTGCACTCTGACTGAAACATTTCTCCCCTACACAGCCACGAACTAGAGCAATCCTTATTACTTCAGTTCTCATAGAAACTACTGAAATCTTTGAACAGCATAAGCATCACCAAAAAAAATCCGTTTAGTGAGAAATGTAAAAAAAAAAGAAACACTTACTTTTTGCAGCCACTGAGTATAATTTTCCATCACATGTTCCAGATGTTGCAGTTTCTGGGAAGAGAAATCCTGTTCCACGTGAGGAGCATCTCTCTGAAGAGCATTTGTGTTGTACTGGTCTGTCGTGCTTTCACGACAGTTCCCATCCTGTTCTGGCAGAATGAAAGTATAGGTGCACTGCCCATGCTGGATCCGGTTAAATCTTCTCCCACTGGCTTCTGGACCCCGACGCTGGTTATTACAGCCTATATGAGCAAGAATTGCTGCCAGGAAAGCAAAGGAAAGGAAAACTGACATATTATTATTACTTTCCTTTCCTACTTTAAGAAAAACTTTTTCTTCCTCTTTCTTTAAATTTGTTCTTAATTTCCCTTAAAGTCTTTGGAAAAAGGACTGGAGAAGCGCACTTTAGTAATCAAGCTTGGATAAACTGTTATTTTTTAAATTTTACTATGAGGATAGCTTCCTTTTAGTTAAAATTGGGAATATTTATTGCATAGTAGTTAAGATTTATTGTTTCCTCTCTGTTACAGTCCAGCATGTAGCCTGCTTTAGTCAGCTGCATATGCATATCCCAGTCTCTTTCCCCTACACTATCTGCTGCAGAACTGCTATTTTCTCTCAGACTTCAGTGAGTTTTATTAAGGTTGCACTTTCAAGCCAAGCTGGAAGCAAGCAGCCTTTCACAAGATGACTTGACAGGAATGCGTGTATGAGTGCGCCCCTATGCTAAGGATGGCTGATGGCTCGGTACAGAGGGATCATCTTACAAACTGGCTGGATGCATGACCTCAATCATGCATGGCTTTCCAGCCCCTATTGCATACAACTGCTAAGGGCTTTTGATGAATTCACATAAGTTTAATAAGTAAGGCAGTCCACCTTAATACACTTCATATGTTCACACTGACCTATTAAAATGTAGATAAAGTGTAGAAGTTTGTTGTAATCCCTCTGTAAATATACAAAGCACTGAAATTAAAAATACTTTCAGTTCTGGGCTGCTCAGTATCTATTAGAGATTTCTAAGTCAGGCAAATGACACCTATGGGAAAAAAGTTACATTTAACCCTCACATGCTTTAGCTACTTTTCTAAGACAAATGTGTTTCTTTAGCAGAGTTTGCAGAGAGGGTTTTTTACAGCATATAATGAAATTAAGACTGCCAAATAGTAATGGGAAACGGCAGTTCAGAAGGATAGTAATTTTCTACTTTTGGCGCCTAAACCAAGGTAACTAATTAAAAAACAGTGAGGGATGATGACTGAACTTCTTCCAGATTGTCTTCTGTGCTACTGCGTAGTTATCACATGCAAAACACTTCTTCCAATTTCCAAGTCTGTATGGACTATACAGGCACTCCACATTATATGTAGAAACCTTCTTGAGGGCAACTTCTTCCGAAAAAGATTGTGGTAACTATTTAAGAAACTACCTTATAGTTAAATGCTGCCTTTGGTACTTGCTAGAGACAAATCAAAGAATGCACAGATTAGAAACAGGATTGGAATATTCCTGAAATTCAGAGGAATTTGGATCTGAGTTCCTGCTCTAGTATTTGTTATTGTTACATAAATATCAGCCAACACCTATGCAGACCACTTTGCACAATTTTTCCCGTGAAAGTTAGTTTTCTAAATAGCAATAGAGCATCACTAAAAAACCAACCTGCAAGGTTTTACCCACAAGTAAACCTACCTGCAAGAATACTGAGTGCCAGCACCTTCAGTTCTCGTGCAATTGCCACCTGTATCACAACTATAATTTCATCCTGAAAGAACTGCTTGAAATATTTAGCCAGGCATCTAACCTGCTCCTGAGGAAGCTATTGCTGCTCAAAACTGGAGGTGGAGGCTTTTCATCTTGCATCTGGAAAGAAACCACTGCATTTGAACCAATAAGAAATATCCACTACAATAATATAGAGGAATGAGAAAGTCTTATCTTGCTTTAAAATGTCTGCATGTCCAATATACAGAGAGAAAAAAAAGGAAAGAATACAAAGCAAAGAGCAGCGCATCAATGCTACTGTTGCTTTTAGCAAGATCAGATTATCCTTCCACCTTTGAACTGTTCAGGACACCTTTGCACTGTTTTTTCTTTTTCTGCCTCTGAAAACCAACTTCTTATAGCTTGCTTTTATATAGCATTTCTCATAGTTCTCCACCATCACCAGAACTAGTTCTGCTGTGGTTTATTACACTGCCTTTTCAATTATTGTGAAACATAATTGCAAGATATTTGTTCACATCAGATGAGAGAGCTTCAGTCAGGAAGAAAACTGTCAGATCAGCCACTGAGCTGAAGGGTTAGCATAAAAACAGCTATTCCCTATGAGGCAAAGCAAAAATACCAGAGCACAAACATGGTAACAATACATGCTTTTTTTAAAAGTAAAAAGAGAACTTTATGAAAGGGCCTCAGAGCAGCTAAAAGGGGGATAGCAAAGGTGGGTGTACAAAGGCTTCCTAGATTTTTAGTGCATATTTTAAAATACAGGGTTTTATACAAATGTCACATTCACTTTCTGCAGAGTATTTAAGCAACAGACTTATTCACTTGCAAACATGGAAAAGTGAGACTGTAAACTTAAAATTTATGTTTTTCAGATGAGAAAAGACTTCACAGAAGAGCAGGCTCACTTTGGTGTTATTGCATGGCCCCTTCCCACTGACTTGATGTGACTTCTCCTTCCTTTTCTGTCCCCCTCTTCCTGAGGGGTAACAGCCACAAGGTCCTTCAAGAAGCACACAAGAGTTATCAGGCATCTTTGGCATTTGCTCATTTGTCTCCAGCTTAGTTCCCTGCCACAGCACCTGTCTCTCAAAGCCAGACCCCTGACCCCAGGCCCCAGACTGGTGGATCATGGGCAGCACATAA
Organism: Pandion haliaetus; assembly: GCA_013401275.1. Classification (NCBI taxonomy): domain Eukaryota; kingdom Metazoa; phylum Chordata; class Aves; order Accipitriformes; family Pandionidae; genus Pandion; species Pandion haliaetus. The sequence continues at coordinate 7,002 of VYZV01000394.1, forward strand.
TGGTCAGGTGCCACACTGGGGAGATGTGGCAGACCTGTGCAGCAGCCAGAGCATCTCCTACCAGCACACTACACTAAAGGTTTTCTTACTAGAGAGAATTAAGTCTCCCCACCCACATACTGCCCACATATGTGTTGTAGGGGTAGTGCAGCTGAGACATCTTGTGTGTCCAAACACGTAGGGTCTCACGCAGAAGCACGGAAGGGTTGGCAGGAGCCTGGGGGAAGCCCAGGATCTGTTCTGTCGCTCCCAGTTTTCCGTCTTTCTAGCCCAAGGGGAGGCACAGAAAAGCAGTCATGAATCATGCTAGGATGCGCTTAAGTCTTTGCAAGGACTCAGAGTGACTGCTGAAATGGCAGCAGCTCTGTTGGCTACACTGAAACTCAGCAAGCTTTGGGACCGCTCTTGCTGATACCAGAGCTGGAGCTAGCCACCAGGGTCCCTAACCACCAGCATAGACACTCCCAATCCTATAACGCAGGGACCACCAAGGTCACCTTGCTGTTCCCTCAAACACATAGCAAAGTCACTTTGATAAGGACATTGTACCAGCCAGGCCAGGTTCAGTTTATGCTCCTTCCTGGTACTCTCACGTTCCCATGCATACTTCCCAGGCAGAAGTGAAAAAACAAATACAGAAAAAAATCTTGATTCCAGATCTAAAACCACTTAATTCCACAGTGCAATTTTCTAAGGAATTCCATTTTATCTAAGGAAAACAGGTTTAGAAATAAGAAGAGGTTTTATTTTCTAAAATTCCCTATTCCTATTAAGGTATTTGCTTTTATCTTTCCAAAAACCAACCAACCAACCAAACAAACAAAACGTCTTGCCCAAAGAGTTTCAACAGTTTGGTGTCTTCTACCCAATTAGATAAATGTATGGTTTATTATCCTAGTACCACGTGATCTCCAAGACCTGTCCCAGCTTTTTAAGACCTGAAAATTTCAGTGAGGTTTAGTGGGCATGGTTGATGGTTTGACTTGATGATCTTAGAGGTCTTTTCCAACCTAAATGATTCTATGAAAAAAACAGTTCTCAAAGTTCAGTCAAAGTCACTGTGGGTATTTCTGCAGGATCTTACTTGATATACTATAGATATAATCTAAATGTCCAGTACTGCACAGAAAATCAGTGGCTCAGCCAGAAACTGACTAGGGGCATGGATGTGTTTAAAAGACTTTATTTTCCTAAGACCACTTCCTCCAACACAATGACTAGTTTCATATTGCCTGAACTCTTCCTTCTGTGTAACAGGGAAGGGATGGATCCAGAGGCTTCCTTCCCAGCCCATGCAAAGTCTCATACACATTGTTTATTTAGTAGCTATACAAAATACTGTAGCTCACCGTGTAATCAATCCTGTAAGGCAAAATAAATGGGAATTCAACATCCAGATAAAGGTTACATTCACATGATCAGTTCCCACATATCTAGCATTAACATAATTTAATGGCTTTTGTCACTGAATCATATGCATGATCAGAGTTCAAATTCAAATTCTAGGAAATGAAAAACTATTTCTGTTTCTTTACATTTCTGCTGCAATATGTGTTATTGCTGCACATGAGTTGCAATAAGGTTGCATCATGTCACACACTGTAAGTGGAGTTACTCAAACTCAACTTCCTTGGTGTATAAGGGAAGTCACTGCAGAATGGCTCCTAAGTATAGATATAAGAAGCAGGCTTTTATCTCTAGGTAAACCAACGCTGTACAGTAGGACACAAAATGTTTATTCTTAATGTAGCACATTAAAAAGAATTTCATTCTAAATATATAAATTCAAATGAATAAAATGGGATCTGAAGTCTCATAAGTCTGACTGGTTATGTGCTAATGCTTCTCCAGTGACTCCAGGGGCAATGGTCCCAATTTACCATAGTGCTGAGACTAGAACAGGATGCAGGCTACTTCCCTGACCCTACAGAATCCAGACGGTATTGAGAGCAGATGAAAGGGAAGACTTACCATGCAACAACACTTTCTCCTACCACCTGTATGCTTTCTTCTCTTACTCTCCTGGGAACAAGCAAGTAGTCATCTCAGATAAATTACTCCTCAGGACTGAAGCTTGTATATTTACATATGCATATTTAAGGTATGATGCCATGTGGTGCTGCTTGCCAGATCCTTCCTTCAAAGGAATATGGCGATGGGTGCTGAGTCACACTGCAGCCCAGCCCAGCTCTCTGGCATTTCATTTCACACCTGGGAATAAGTAAACAGCTTGGAGCATTAACAGAGTGGCAAAAAGCAGCAGCTCTTAGAAGAACACTGTGGTTTACCACAGAAACATCTGAGCTACTGGTTATGCCTTACGACCTGTCTGAATTTTGTCTCACACAGAGGCTGCGAGGCTTCTCCAGGCAAAAGCTTTATCGGACTCTTTCCAAACATGTGGGCAGCTGAGAGAGATAGGTGTTTTCTGAGAACTTATTTTCATGCTGTTGGGAACATGGGAAAATCAAGTTGTTCTTGTATTTGTAACAAATCCTCCAGTTTACACATGTAGAGGAAAAACATGTGGATTAATTCAGTTAAATTTGCTCTCATTCCCTGGAGAAGGAGGGAATGCCCCAGGCATCCTCTTGTTATCTGTCTAGGGTAAGTTTTGCCCTTAACTTTCACACTTTCAGGATACCTGAGGCATTTTCAAAGACCAAAACTCCCAACCTGTCAAATAGGAGTGATGCACAGTAACTTAATACAATGGGCATGACAATTCTGTTTGACAAAAATAAAAATAGATGCCCTAATCTAAAATGGCTGATGAGAGGACCAACAACACTGATCTTCCACTATAAATCCTAGACAATATCAAACAACTGCCTGTTTTTAAAAGAAAGATATGTCATATGGCTACAAGCCTCTTACACCTATCATGCAAGTGTGCCTTCTGTTGCAAATGACACTGAAAGTGCAATTCTGTGGAAATGATTTATCAGCAATGTTGTCTGGCTGAAGAGCTTACTTATTCTTTCGACTATCCCCAGGTCTTATTGCTCACCAGGAAAAAAGTACAGGAGAGAAACAACAACCCATTGGTGCGTTACTTTCAGTTTCTGAATTAATTTAACATGTAGCCCCAAGTACTGTGCAATATGTGCATCTATTCTTGAGGTCACGGAGGCAGGAACCATGATAGTATGATTTGCCCGGAAAAATTGCAGTCCCGCAGTCAAATGTAACTAAAAAAAATTATTCTGAATACTGGTAAAAGTTGAATACTTAGCAATAAAAAAAATCGAAGTTTCTTCAGACTCTATGGGTCAACAACTTAAGATCTCTCCTTTGGAGTCTTAAGGGTTAAGTCCTGCAAGGCCACAACCTTCCTACCTAATGGAAACCAAAATCCTGAATCAGGTGCTTAAGCTCCTTGTTCATGAGGAGCACTAGATACATAATGCTTAGAGACACAAAAGCCAGCGTATTGGTGACAAAATCCCTTAACGTTATCTGTAGAAGAAATAGGAGACCTACCCATCATTCCTGAGCCTCATGCTCCAGTGAGCTCAATCTTTCTGTCCTCATCAGAAAGTCTTTTCTTCATAGGCCTCTCTGTAGCTCAGGTGCAACAAAGAGGGAAGTGATGCCACTGCCAAGGATGGTCAGAGCATTTGGAGGTGAGTGCCAGGTTTAAATACTTCTACTGCCAGATATGGAGAGAGACAGGAATCAGACTCTCATTTTTTAAGCATATATATTCATAGCAAGGCATGAACGAGCAGTCTGATTTATTCTGCTGTTTGAGACACATCAGCCAGATTCCCCATCAACCTGAATGACACCTTAACCAACTGTGAAAGTCAAGCTTGGCTGCTCTCTGACCTAATTAAAAATCAGAATGTAAAATATACTCATTCATTTTCTCCACATAGAAAAGGACATAAATCCAGGTCAGTTCTCAGTATTTATGTCCTTCAAGAACTCAAGTATCTGGCTAAAGTGTACATAGCAAGAATATAGCATTTTTGAGGCAGTGTGAGAGACTGAAGGAGTTAATGTCTCAAACATCGTGGTGGGGCAAGTTCTGCTTGACAACTAACTCAGCATAACAACGAACTCTGCCTAGCAAGGAACCATAGGTGAAGAGAAGCCCATCAGCGCCCATCAGCAACAGGAGGGGGAGGGCGTGCTGGAGGGTGCACAGCTCCCTGTTCTGTTGTGCTGGTCTGATGTGCTGAACAGGGCAGCTCACCATATGTGGCGAAAGATCACTTCTTCAGGGAAGAGGAAGCTACTCCCTAAATGACTCCCAAGCCCACGGCCCAAAGGCTACCTCATTAGCCTAATGAGTTCAAATGCCTGCCCGCAGGTGGGGCAAGGATGATAAAAGGACACAAACTGAAGCCCCATGTGCACAAGCCCACTGGAACCAGACCCCTCGGCTGACTGAACCAATACTGGACCCAGGACCCGTGAAATCTTTCTCTTCTCTGTCACTCTCTCTTTCCCTTTTCCTTTTCTGTAATCCCTAAACCTCACCCCTTTAGACATAAACCTTTGACCAAGTCTGGGACTAGGAGTGGATTCAGCCGCCCCTGGGCTCCTCACTGAGAAGGAATCTAGAAAGCAAGGGGGGTCCACTCTGAACCTTGTGACTCAATGGGGAGGTTCCCCTTATTGTCTTCCCTGAACTGGTTCCCAGATAAGCAAGGCTTGTAGTACATGTTTGGTGATGTATGGTTAGCACGTTACACAGTTTACTGACATAGCCTCATGCCAATTCTTGTTGTGAGCATACCAGTTTTGGTGGTGAGCATGCCAATTCTTGTGAGCAAATAAAAATTCAGTTTTGTGAGTTAAAGGATCCCTGGTGTCTCTTCACCTTAACCCTGACCTGGGAATCATCAAACCTGAGTCATCGTCCTGAGAAACTGAGACGTGACAGGTAGCACTGTCCTATTTCCTTAAAGGTAGATACTTTTTTCTAATTAAGACTGATCTTCCTAACTAACTTAATTTTTTCCTAGAATGGACTTAGCTAAAATAATCCACAGGAAAGAAACTTTATTGGCTATAGTACTGTGGTAGAAGCTAAGAACATGAACTTTTCCCCATTAGTTGCTATGGTGTTCTAATAGACTTCTATATACCTTTTGAAAAATACCTGCAAATCAAAGGGACTGGAGAAAATGGCCTGCAAGAGGTGTAATCTACACACCAATGGACAAAGAGGAAAAAGATACAGAGAATGCACCAAATCTCCATTTTACATGTTTCTGTAAAAAATCTGGCATTATTGCTTTTCTAGAACAATTATAACACATCTGTTTTCAGTCAAAGGAAGGATGAAACCCATCCTTCAACTGTACAAGCTAATAGTTAATTATGTGGGTGAAATATCTATCTTTTGATGTAGCTTTAAACTGGGAAAACATGGGATTAAGAGTTTAAATTGCTATTCTTGTTTGAGTTTGCCCTCAGAACTACAGTTTAATGGTTTTAGGTGTCTAGTTAAAAGGAGAACATGACAAAGGCAATGATGTTTTTGAAATTTATTTCATTGCAAATGAGAAATGAACTAGAGTCCCAAGAATGACCAATTTCAATATTGCAGCTTTTTGAATTCTCACTCTTGCTATATTTTTCATGAATGGGCACACTCAACTCCATGAGTACTCTCAGTGTTCATCCAACTTAGCTTAAATTTTTGGCCAAAGATTGACCAAAATGTTTGAAATGTTATTTTTGACATTGACCAATACCAAGATTTATAGCATAGGCAACCTAGCTTGGAAGCTACAGAATCCCAGCTGAATGGAAACACTTTAACAACATGCAGTAAATGGAACAAAACCAAAAAAACTGGCACATTCTTCTAGAACCTGGGGAAAAACAACATAAAATTGCATTTCAATTCAAACTGCAGGAAATACAAGCTCATCGTAACTATGTGAACGTATGATAGGTCTGATCGAGCCCAGCTTTTGCCAAAAAAAATCCTTAAAATTGTACTTGTTTTCTCTGAAGGAGAGAGTCAGAATTTCAAGTGTTTTCTCCAGCAGTACTAAATAGATTATATAGCCATATAACTACCTGTATTTTCAGGATTAAGTCAAATACTAATTGAATATTTCGATAGCAAGACTAGCATATTGGACTTCAGTCTACCTAAAACCTCACAGTCTCTAGGATCGTGGCAGCTTCCTTACACTCAATCTATTTATTAATTCATTTCCAGCAGCTAAGAGTTAGGTTCTGGGTGACAGAGATAGCAGTGAGAAAGGCAGGAGTCAGCCACCAGGGATCTGAGGTTTCAGAGGTAAGTAAACAGCAGCGTAGCCCTTGAAAGGGAGAGGCATAGAGAGACAATCTGGAATTAAGAATTGCAACTATTTCTTATTTAAGAAAGTGGTTTATAAATAAAATATCTCTTATATTTTTATAGTGTACTTTTCTCACCACACCTATTATTTATTTTTGCAAACAGCTTCTGGTTTCACATTCCATATACAGGTATGAGGCAGAAGCTTGGCTTTCTGTGCTCAATTCCAGCAGCAGCCTCATAATACCAAAATTCATGGTTAACTAATTAGAAACCTTAATCAACTGGTCAAAATTATTTTAAGAGTCCAATCAGCTTCTTCCTAATTGTACGTGTCACTTTAATTAGGAAACAAAAAGCCAGACAACACAAATAAATAGCAGTGAGGCAAGAGGCTAGCTATGGTTTGCGAGCAGTGTCCTGTGGAATCCCAGCAGCGAGGCACGCCAGCTGTGCCATGCTAAATAGCCTTGCTACATCCACGTGTCACACTTCTTGGCTGAAGTATAGGATGCACTCATCCTATACTTAGACAGCAAGCTGTCATAATTTTACGTGGGAGAAATATTTATCACAAGTTCACTCTGATTAATTGGCCTCTTAAGACCAAGTCATTAATAGTAGCCCGGGACAGTATTTTCTGACAGTGTTGGAAAATAGAGATAGGCATCCATTAAAATAGAGATAGGAATCCATGTCCTGTGGACTAGGGTATGCCTAGTACTGAGGCTCAGGCACTGTGCTATGTAGCTATAACTAGCCCCATAGTTCAGACGTCCCCACATCGCACTGCAATCGCAGTGAAGGCATACTACCTTCCTTTCAGAAATTCCCTCTAGTACATTTGCACAACCTGCTCTGGTACAGATGCCCACAGAAGTATGTAAAACTACTTCACTGGAGTTGTGGACACTGCCAGGTTGTGGTTCCTTGCGGAAAGCAGGCATAGCCACACTGTTTGAGACTGGCACCTATAGCAGGCAGCCATAGTATAGGTCTCAGGCTTCTAATCACACTGAAGATCTCAAAATGCCTAATCACTAAACCATAAAAACGGAGATAATTAATGGGATTACAGATATCTCTGGTTTCCTCTAATGCCAGTGGTCATATAAATACTGTATTGACTGTATTGACTCCAAACAACGTGTTTATAAGTGTAATGAGTTTTACAGCTGATTCTTCAGCCACTTCTGTGAACACAGTGCAGCGTAGGACCTGTGACACCCTGGCAATACTTCTTCCAAGTGTGGTGCTGTATCCTGTGGAAAACCAGTGCTGAAATATGAGCACCAGAGCCTGAACTGTGTCCTTGGGAGCATGTGTGCTCAGGCATCAGGTCGCTGGAGCACCAGTAGCATGAGAGCTTCATTTCCGAATGTAAACAGAGCAGAAAATGGTCTGAAGTACAATATTTAAAAAAGAACATTTTCTTGTTTTTGTACACCAGTTACTGTACATCTCATATATTAACCCAGGGTACACAAATGACACAGTGCCTATAATACCATGTAACTCAAAGACAGACTCCTAATTCACTTTGATCATCACAAACCCATCAGCACACTAATAGGCATTTAACTACTGTATGCCAATAAAAATGTTGTTTAAACTGTTAACTGCCCGTTTAAAGCAGCAATTAATCCCTAAGATCAACACCTTCAAAATTACTGCCATGGGGCATAGATAAATATTAACTTTGGCTCTTAGGAAAAGTGTTGGGCTCATGACCTGGGAAGGGATCACTCTTGGTAGCTTAGGGCTTTATCCCCTGCTCTGTCATTGAGTTGTTGTATAATTCTTAGGAAAAAAAAAATATCAAAACCACTACTCTATTTTTAGCATTCTTGATGTAATCTTCTAACTCAGAATGTGGAGATAAAGTATTTTCTAATTGCAACTTTCTCTGCATGTTTCTTATGCAATAATTACACCCCATTCTCTGGATCAGGTGAGGGTAATCTTGGTATAATGATGGAGATTGGCAAGGACATGAGTTGTTAAAATCCAGTTCTTCCTTCTAAAAGAACCAGAGTCCCTCTCCTGTTTGGTGACTGTGCTCAGCAGATGCTCACTGAACAGTTATCAGCCATGCATGCCCAGGTAGGTCCCAGAGCAAAAGCCAGGTTTGTGGCACTGAGTTCATTTGAACTGTAAGTGCTAGAACAGGAGAGTAGGAGACAGAGAAAAAACACAGAAAGCAGGAGACTAGATAGGTCTGTATCCAAGTATTACTGTTTGTAAAGTACTTTACATCTCTTGTATAAAAGGTATAAAATTCACATGTTTATATAATGTCACTTATTCAGTCAGTGATTTGCAGTCATTTATAAAACACTGTTACTGCAATTTATAAAAAGTACCATCTGGCCAATAATATTTTTTTTTTAGAAAAAACATTATTTCAAAACAGGTGGCAAAACGAGCACAACTTTATCTATCAAAATTCTAAGTACAGCTTTGAAGATGGAATCCAGATCCAAGCAAGCCAAGCTCTGGGGAGTTTTGTTGCATGATATAATCTTGTTCCTTAGATTCTGAAGTGTACAAAAGATATATCCAGCACTCGGCTTTTTCATGTGCCCTAGCTGCACACACATCCATGTTTGAAGTGCCATGAACTCGTGTTCCCTTCATTACCTACCCCACATGGCATTATATAAGTGGGTGGGACCACATCATATGATTGGAAATATTGGAGGTTTGTGCACTGACACAAGTCCTCTGAACTATGTATAGATGTCAGAGCTGGGAACCGTAAAAAAAGAGCAGTAAGATGACAAGACCAATCAGTGGTGAGACTTTGGTAGATGACCCTTAAGGGATGAAGCACAGAGTGCAGTGACATCTGATGTGGCTCTGTTTCCTTCACCCTTAGTCTGCTTCTGCAAGTTCTCTATTGCTCATTTGGTATTTTTAAGTAAATGTTTTGATAAATATGGAACCATCACTCTAAATATTGCCTTAGGCAATAAGCAAGCATAAACTCACAGATCCTAAAATACACATGAAAGTAGCTGGGAGTGGAAAGCAAGGCTGTGCATCTGAAGGTGCTCTCTGTTGCAGGAAGCAGGGAGGGTGGCAGGCTTTGTCCAGTACAGTAGAAACAGGCAGAAAGGTCTGCGGGAACTGAGCAATGCTGCGGAAGTTGTAACATCATTAATATGTTGCCGTCATGTTGTTGTTCTAGCTTTTTGAAGTAAATTGCTCATATAAATTATGTTTTAATGGGGACTGTCAATGTGCGAGGTAGGAGCATTAGGAGGTAACAGGTGCCACTCTGTGCTGTGCATGAGAGAAAAAAATCATATCACCATTCCACAGTTTCACCAGTACTAGATCAAAACAAGAGGATGAATCAAAATTTCTGTAGCAGGCACTGTCAACAGTTCATGTTTTGGAAACTGCTTTGTGCCATGCTGTTTTCACACTACCTATGACAGGTGAACTTTTTTTTTTTTTCAAAGGCAAAGGAAAACTTCTGAAGACTTGAATGGGAACATGAGCAAATGTAACACAGAACAGAATTGATATTAAATGCTCTAAAATGAGGCAATCACTGTATTGATAAAATGTGAAGGACATAGAACATCAGCACAGTTACTTTTTTCTATTAAGTTGTTGCTTAAGATTATCCCCTTCTCTCTGCTTCTGCCACACTTTCCATGTTTAAACTTCTTTTCCTCAGCCGTTCCCAATGTATTTTTTTATCATGTCACTCACCCTTCATTCCACCAGAATAAGGTCCTATGGAGTGTATCACTGTTAAAGGTGCAAGACTTCAGAAGGCAATTGGAATCTAAAACCTGAAGAAGCACAGTAATATGTTCTCACCTGGGTTGTGTCACATAGACAGGGTGCTGAGTTTGGGAGGCACTGATGGAAACCAAATCTTTAATTTGAGAAGTCCCTGCTCTCAAGACTTTTTGTATGCTCAATCTACTAGAGGATTTGTTTGGGGAATTTGAACATGTGTATTGGATGGGAATGGAATAGGAACAAAGATGAGTAGCAGCACTAGAGGAGTAGGGAAAGGTGGTGTCTTTGCTCTTTTTTAAGTGTGGCACGCTCTTGCAGAAAGTTAGGCAATCCATACTGCTAACACAGAGCCTTAATGGAAACCATGGACTGAACACCATCTGTCCACCAGTACTCCCCAATGTCAGCACATTCACTCACTGTTCGATTACCCAAATGCTTGCTGGTGCATGAGCAAGTGACAAAGAGCAGCTATCATCGTATTACCAAAATAGGCGGTGAATCATTCAGATAGGGCATCTCCTCTCCCTTCCCTCCTCCAAGTACACTACTGTTTGACTGACATGGTCAGGATCAACCCTGGCTACATCATTCCTCAACACCCAGTATCATACCTGTTAACCCCAATAGACCCTTAGAGAATCTAGATAAAGGGAAACCAACTCACCTAGCAAAGAGAGGTGACCTGTCAGTATCAAGACTGAGGCTGGTTGATAAGACTTGAGGTTGGTTGGTAAGACTATACAAACGAGGAGAGTTGTCATCAGTATCATCAATCATTGGAAATAATATAATGATCCCTTCTTATCCTCCTGGACTTCTCTTTAGCAATGGACACTGATGGCCATGCATTACTGATGTCTCACTTGAGAAGCAGCAGAAGTCCCTAACTTCTGACCAAGCAGCTAATGTAATGCGAGTTGTTCTTGAGGAGAATGCGTCCCATCAGAAGAGGTAGGAAACATCATTTCCACTGCTAGGTCTATTCACTTATAGACTCTTAAAAAGAAACAGTTCTTCCTCTAATGCTTTTTATAATCTGTTTTCAATTACTACATGATTGATCCATTCAGCTGGCAATATCATGAAAAGATGTCAAGAGGCATCACTGTTGCATCAGAGATTAGACAAAACAAAGAATAGTTGAACGCAATAGGAAGACAGATCAGTACTGATGGGAAGAGTTCAGCTGCACAGTGCATTCTCCTTTGTTGACACGTGAAAGACTCAATTCAGACTCTAATCCACATAATTTACAGAAAGATGACCCCATATGGCATCCAGACAGCTAGTCATCTGCTCTTAGTCACTTTTCAGCCAAACCATAGTGATGCAAGGTACTTGAGCAGGGAGTTTGAAGCTCAAGCTTTTCTAAATGCTGTAGAATGCCACGGCAACACAGGCTGCTGCAAGCAATCTAATCTTCCTCTGCACACTGACAAAATTTCATGCCAAGTTCAAGGTCTTGGTCCATTTGATTAGTGCATTGCATGGACTTAGCCCAAGATACCTAAATGATCTTCTAAATCTCATGGCTGATAAGTGTCTTCCAGTGCAAAGGAGCTCAAAAGAATAAAGGCCATCTTTTCAGGGAAAGATGTTGTTTGTTTGCTGGGTGTTCAGTTCAGCTGAAGACTTTGGATGTAAAGTACCTTCACAAGTTTATCATTCCAGATGGAAGGAGCATTCCTTTGCGAAGTATTTAAGCAAGGTAAATGCATGCATGTGCTTTTTTTTTTTGGTTATGCTTTTAAATCTACATTTTTGTCAAAAGCCCTGTAGAAATGCTGCTTGTACTTGCCAGGGTAGCCCAACCTAGACAGCATTCTGATGGCATTGTGATGAGCATCCCATAAGAAAGGAGAAAGAAACAAGTAAGAGAAAGAAAATATAACCAGGCCATAGTTTTGCAAAAGGTTCAGTTATAATCAAGTAATATATTTTCATATACATAATCTGCTGTTCAAATGAGTTGTATCACTTTAAAAACACTCCCTCAGATGAGCTTAAAAAAAAAAAAAAAAAAGGTGCTAGAGATGTGAAAATGGAGGTCAGGAAGCTACTGGGAAGCTGGAGTGAGATCCATGTCTAAATCTCCCACTGGTGCGGGATTTACAAGTGTAGAAGAGGGTAACTGTAAGTATGCTGCCTGTTTACTATCCTCACACCTATGTGCCGATGAATCTTACAGTGAAGCAATTCTAATTAATGTTAAATCACTCCCACCCTTTTTCAAAAAGGCAAGTGAAGTGAGAATATGATGCTCATGGGCAGCTGGGCCTAGAAACAAAACATATGCACCCTCTGTAGTCTGTGAGTCTACCTTAATACCTGTCTAAGGAATAAACGCAGAAGATTTGAGTTAAATTGATTATTGATGGGAAAATCATTGTCCAAATCTATACAAAAAGAGAAATCCAGTAACAGAACACTGCAGTCCATTGTTTAGCACTTCAGCTTCATGCTGCTGCTCTACATTCAGGCGCTGGTCTGATTTAACAAGAATGATTTTACTGTGGTCGTAACAAAAGAAAAGGACAAGGAACACCTGGGACTGCTTTTACCTACTGTACAGATGCTGCTACTAGCTAAAAAAAGTCATTAGTTTTTTTGCAAAAAAAGATAAAGGTGCGTAAACTGCATTTAAGTGGATACAAAATTGAACAAGTTGCTCACACAGTATCTTTCATGTAAGATTTAACTGATGCAGTGGAGGCACATTTATATTTTACTCTCGAAGAAATAACTGAGAATTAAATCCCCTCTAGAATATTCATGCTTGTAGGAGGGGCTACTTCAAAAAACAGTAGTTGAGAGAGTTTCAGTTCTCATGCACTTATCAGAACAGGCCTTTCGAATACCTTTCAAACCAAAGGAAATCCTAATCACTGCACTGGAGCAAAAACCAGATTGTCAGAAGTAAGCCTGATCCCAGCAGTACTGTCATTAGGATTATCAGTATCTTTTTGCTATATGCTTGAGGTAGGCATGTTTTAAATGCAAGAAAAAAAATTTTTTTTTTTCTTCTGGTTATATTTTGATCCAAAAGTTTGGGGTTTTTTTGTTTGTTTGTTTGTTTATTTCAGAGGTATTAGAAGGACAGGGACAAAAGGGTTCTTTCCCACTGGGGAAGCAGTTTCCACTACTGGTTAGCTGCTGATACACCTCTGGAGACGGTTCTCCCCCACCTCTTGATCACGAAGACAGCCCGCCCCTGTATTCGCCGTGTCGCCGGTACCTAAGGAGCCCTCCCGGGCGGGGGGCGGCGCGCGGTGTGTGGCCCCCCCTGCTGGCCCTCGCGCCGCAGCGCGCCCGCCCGGGACGGGAAGAGGAGAAAGGGAGAAGGGAAAAAGAATCTAAAAAAAAATAGAAATCTATTCCTGTCTTTGCAAGGAGTGAACACACACCTGGAGACAGTAGCGGGGAAAAAAAAAAAGTGGAGAATTTACGGCATTGGTGTGGACAGCCCCCCACAAAAGGGGTCGATTAAAATCAAAGTTTTAGCGATTCTGTTTTGAGATGTTCCATATAGTCATTGTAGTCAGGGTAACCACTTCCCCTGTCTGCAAATGCTTTGGGGGTTCGGGCAGCCTGGGCACGGGGCAGCGGTGCTGCGCTCTGATTACCCCTCCCTTAAATAAACACAGTAAGTGAGGCCAGTTTCGGAATATCAGCAGGTATCACTGGTAAATCACTAGTAAAAATAGGTCCTTTTTATGTCCTGCAGAGTACATAGGAAATGAATCCTCCTCTTCTGCATCTTCTCTCTAATTTTCTGTCATTGTCTAAACAAAGTTACAAGCCACGTGTTGGCTTCCAGCTCGTTGACATTTTTTCCAATCTATATGTGATTGCCAAAATAAGAAATACCATTGATTGAGCTTTTACTTATGAAATTCTATAATGGGAAAGTTTCCCACCTTGAGATCAACTATTTTCACACTACTGCAGCTTTCATTAAGAAAACTATTTCAGCTACTGTTCTCTCCACAATGTTCAAAGCAGAAAATTGTCTAAAAGATCAACAAAATCATTATATCAGAATGTGATTTCACCATTAGAGGCTGTCTTAACAGACATAAGCTTCACAAATGAAAATAAAATGAAGTCTTTCACTCAGTCCAGGCAAAGTCGTATTTCTGGCATTAGCAAAGGCTTTTATGTTAAAAATACCCTGTACAAATGATATATCAGCCACAGAGTAGGGAGGAAATCTTGAAATCATTAATGCTAATGAAAATTTTACCATGGAACCAGGTTTTTTTACCTAAAAATACTTATGCCACTTTTTCAGCAACTCCCTGGCTACACAGTCTTGCAACACACTCTTCTGCAGCCTTGGTAAAAGGATCTGGGCTTGGACCCAAGCCTCAATCCCTTATCAGACCAACTCAACTTCTTGTTTCAGTCAGCTGTAAACAATTGATACTATCACTGAAAAGTGCAAGAATGCTGTTATAAATAATATTATCTGTCCTTGGAGAAATGTCATTTGCCCCTTTACACATAATGCTGACCTATATGTAATATTAAACTATATGTAGTGGCATTAGCATTTCAATGTGTTCAAAACCCAGACCCCGTATTACTGTGGTGTGTGACAAACAAACACATGCAGTCATCTCCTTAAAGAGAGAAGGATCTCAAGCTCTAGCTCTGCATTGCCATACGCCTACACAGGTCACAAGGAAAGAGATACGAGCTGCAGGATGGTTGAGAACAAGAATAAATGGCCTAAATGAACCGATTCCTTCAGACTGGCTTAAAGTGGTTGAACGACAACAGAGAACGCTCAATGTCCTGACAATTTTAGAAAGGCAGCATTTATGCACATTTGTAAAGGATTCTGCTGTGACTTCTTTATTCTTGCAGCTTGTGTAAAGATGCAAAAATCCTGTAATTTCAATGATTTATATTTCATATCGGGTGAAACACGCAACACAAACAGTCACTGAGAGCAAATGGAGAGACAGTGTGGACTACATTTAGATATTTATGACCTGGTAGCTTTGAAACTAACTGAAATGCTCAAGTAAACAATGGTGCTAATGCCAGTGTAAATTTGCACCACCAAAGACTTCACAAACACAAGCAGAACTAGTAAGGAAGTAAGTGACTGAAGGGTATGATTATGAATCAGTCTATGCCAGTATGTTTATTATGAAAAGCATTCCAAGTACCAAAATAGATGTTTCTTGTTAGCATAGGGAACCAGGACCTACGACCCATGCAATGTCCACTTATAATTTCTTCCACTGAAGAAATGGCATTACTGAAGATACTTTTAGCCATATTTTTTCAAGCAAAGATTAAGTAATCCAGCCTGTCCCTCAGTACCAGACAGTATTAGTTTCTGTAAAAAAACGGGTTTCTATTTTTGCATGGTTTTGTCTTTTATCATTATATTCCATACATTCTCAATTTTAGTTACACACAGTGTTGCTAAAGAACAATTGTAAATGCTTTCCCATCCATTTTACTTCTGAAAACATTTTTTAAGTTCTCTAATCACTTTCGCCCCACTCATTCTCTCTCTCAGTACTTTACTACGTTCTAGATGTTTTTCCCTTTCCCAGGAAGAAAGAGGACTAAAAGGACTGCCATCTTTGCCACAAACTCAGACATAAGTGATTTCATAGTTCTAGTAATAATTTAGAAGGGCGAGTAGACAACAATTTGCTAGTGTGAAGGACAGGTAAAGAAGGTAAAGTTCTAATGAGAGGATACACTGTAGCCTGCAGCTCTTCTGACATTTAGTTCTGTGCATTTACCCTACTTTAATGATCAAGTCACCATATAGAGAGTCTGAAAAGCAGAAAAAGGAGATAGTTATTTAAATGTGTGTTTATTGCTTGCAGCCTAAAACAGCACAGTCCATCATGCTGAGAAACATGAACAAATCTATTTTAGAAGTTCAAGAAATAATGAAAGCTGTTAAAAAAACAAAGCTGAAATACAGAAAGAAAAACTGAAAAGCAGATGAGGAATTATTTATAAAATGATTTTTCAATTTCACATAATTTTTATATGGTTTCTTAAATCCTCAATATTACCATGTTTTTGTGTATCAAATAGCTCTATTGTACAGGACAATACAAGAATGGATTCACCCGGGTTGCAGTGTGTACAGGACACAGCTGTCCCATCAAAAGAAATTATGAAGAGGTTTTAAAAAGTATCTCCTTCCCATTAACTGTAAGCCTTGCAAAGCACCGATATATAAATTTACTACTTGCACGTCACGTTAAATCTTCCTACTTATATAATTATGATGGCCAAACTACATTAAACATTGGTAACATGTTTAACATACCAACATACTTTAAAAGTTGATTCTTTAATAGTGCTATATGAAAAATATTTCTAGGAAAACAAAATTATAAGCATTTAATCTATCTATAAAATTGTTTTTTAAAAAAGGAAAGAAGATGTTAAGTGTTATAAGATTCAAATTGCAAATTTCCAGTTTTCATATGCTTTTCTAACAGTTATAATGTTTACATGTAACATTCTGGTAGAAGACCACAGACAAAAAGACTTCTTTGAAATAACTCTATTAATTTATAGAATAGAATAGAAACTACTTGACCAAAAAAAACTTCAGTAATAATTTCACTTTAAATGCCATCCTTACATTTAAACCAGGGACTTGGGAAAGAGCTTTGATTACTCGCATGTGGCTGTAGTTGCTCTGTTTTTTGGTTTCTCAGTAAGGTAGAAGTGAACACCTGGATCAAGACAGAAATTTCTGTATTAGAAAGGAAGGGAAGTAAGTACCAAACAAAAAAACTGTCTTCTCTAATTGCATACTTTCAAACACATTTGGTCTGAGAAGCTACTACTACACGATCTATTTATACACATATATATGTATGTGTGGTTTATGCATATATAAATATATACAAAAATATACACAAACTTATGCAAACATATACATATCAATAAAACAAGATATATAATATTATTTTTAAATGTAGTTACATATTTCTAGATATAATGTAAGTATAGATATAAATGCTTTGGCTTTGCAACTCCAAGAAGGCATAGGTCATTGCTTGTGATTTCTGTGATGTGCAACTCCTTACTGAACACTTCACTAGGGAGGCAGGAGAAGACTTTCACATCATTTAAAAAGTAGTCTTCAGTGAAGATCAAATCTAGAATAGTGCTACAGACCCCTTGTGACCCCCACCCACAAGTCATCTAGTAACATATAGATGGCACATCCTAAATAAGCTAGCACCCAGTTTTGAGCGTGCAGTTCCTTCATTTCGAAACAGCCAATGAACACTGGTTTTGCTTTGTGTGGTTCCATTAGAAGCTAACAGTCCAGCTTTTTCTTACTTTCTTTCTTTATTGATGCTTTTGGTAAAAGGACATTCCTGTGTCAGAATTCCAGAACAAATATTTAATACCCTAAGGGCAGAAACATTTCTTCATATAAAGAGTAATTTCTTGATTTTATTCTTTTAATTCATTTAAATTATTAAGTATATAGTGTATATATGGTCAAAGAAGATATTTCTGACTTTCTATTACTAACAGGGCCAGTGGCAATGATACCTTAGTATATAATTTCAAATATTATAGCATTATTTAAAATAATTACATTAAAAATTGAACTTTTACTGCTCAATTAACAATATATTCTTTTACTGAATAGCAGAGCATATAATAAATAGATCCTCCAATAATGTTATGTTATCATAAGTGCTAAATACTTACTAAATTAGTTTACATCAAAATAAATGCAGAAATTGGTGTGTGAATTATTTTTAAGGAGTGAAGCGTAACAGTTGGAAAGTATTCCTTAAAGAGATACTTGTGTAAGAGCTTTGAGTGATTGAATAGTCAGGGAGAGTCACAGTCTGCCCATGAATACTTTGGGAATTAAAGGCAGGCTATAATTGTTAGCTAAGATATCTGCTGCAAATTAGTTAAGCATCCAATGATTAAAAGCTCTTTGAGGTCTATGTGTAAGTGCTCAGAATGAGTATTGCTCCTCTGAGCTCCATAGCCTTGGTATATTTGTGATAACCCTTTACTATGGAGATTTTCACTCTACTAAACTGGAGACAAATCAATTGAAAACTTTCAAGGCCTGACATACAGTTTAGAAATACACCAGATCTCTGACTAATATCTCACTAAAAACATTTTCTTGTGACACATTATTATGATCTTCTGGCCATTCTACAATTGTAGCAGCAATGATGACCCCATGCCTTTTCTGCCAGGGCCTCAAGAAAATAAATAATCAGGAGGCTTTTTCTTCACTTACAAATGTTCCTTATTAGAAGAAAACAGTAAACTCTCCAATAAACCAAGTAGCAATATTTAGAATAGTTAACATATACATTTTCAGAAACAAATTTTGTTATTACTGTGCAGATAATGGCAGACATAAACTATAGCCCAAATTCAGCAGGAGATAACAGCTATGCACAATTTCTCTCTCCACGCCAGTAAGTGGCTATTCTTTGCTTAAAGGCTTTCGGTCTTGAAAGAAAGACAGGTCATGACAAGTTTGAAGCAAAAGAAACATAAATTTATTTTTTAATTTGTGCATAGAAAAGCACGGTTTCAATTTCTGTCCTTCGCCAATCAGCTGCTGCCCTAGGACTCCAGACAGGAAGACTCAGGAGGTTTGTAGCATTGAATAGAGCAATTTGTGCAGCAGCTCCAGGCAAGAACAAAGTTTTAAGGACCAGAAGTACTATATAAGCATGAATAAAGAGAAGACTTACCACATTCTTGGTGCCACAAGCAATTTAAAATCTAGTGTGGGTTTACTAGGATGAGAAGGCTTTCACTATTCAGATGCTGGTAAACTAGGAAAGGTAATCATAAACAGTACCTGCTGTTTACATATTTACTTTCCCCAACCTCTCAGGATGTCCTAAGATGGACCCAGAACAGAATAGTGAGAGAAGGAACTCAGCAACACCATAGCATGACCCCTTTTTAATCCTATAATGGATACTTTTTCAACTGGTCCAATTACAAATTGAATCCTTTCCAGTAGGTTGTTTCTCTATGAATCTAGTTCACAAACTCCCTTAGCGGGGATAAGTTCACTATCATAAGGGTGAAGTTTACCACCTTACCCTCTGCTGCCTGTGGCTCTCCTTTCAGTGCTAATATTACAGTTTTTGGCATAACACTGTCTTGCACAACCGTGTCCAACTTTTAAATTTAGCTTTCCCTGTGCTTTCAGACTGACAGCCCATTCATCTTACCATTTAAAATTTCCTTTTTTTCACATTAAAACCTATGTGGAGTGCAACATCTTCAGAATTTTTGTAATGCAATTTTACAGCTAGCTTCCTCTGCCTACAGCAGCCGAAAACCATCAAGATTAAGTCTGTCAGAACAAAGCATTTGTTAGAAAGAGAGCAAAACCTTTTTGCCTGCAATATTGCTTTTGTCCCCAGAACAAAGCAGTGTTTTCTTCACTCACCATCTGCATTTATACAGTTTTTGGACACTTCATTTGGATTAACCTTTAGTATAAGCTGAAGAGTTCATTTTTCTTAGATCCTTTATTGCAGTATCAGTTATTGTTCAGTAAATACTCAAAAGCAAGGAAGCTAATAAATATTTGCTTCAATCGGTGTCAGAATTTTAACTGATCACTAGCACACAGTGATTTCAAGTATAAAATGTAACACCTTGTTCCAACTGTCTCATATCAGACCGCCTTTGATACTTCCTTCTTCAGCCCTCCTAGGCTCCTCTTCATTTCAATTCTGTAAAAAACCACGCATCTTCCTGCAGTCTTTCAAAAGAACTTTAAGAAAACAGTAAAATCGCTGCATCCTGACTTCAGATTATTCCTGAAATCTTACTTTTTTTCCAGTGTCCTTGTATTCTATCACAAAAAGTGCCAACCTTCCAGGTTTGCTTTTCTGGAGATCTGGACCAATGCCAACTATTAAAAGAAAAAAAAAATCGAACTCTTCTGTCATTTACTCATAGTTACCTTTCTTAAAAAAAAAATGGAGTTGGTTTTTTTTTTTAACTGGCTGTCCTCTTCAGAAGAAAGAACAACGACATATACTTTTCTCCAGACCATTAAATTCTTTTTATGCTAGTACTCAGCTGCTTCCACCTGGATTTCAGAGTGAACCAAGTGC
This sequence comes from Pandion haliaetus, assembly GCA_013401275.1. Lineage (NCBI taxonomy): Eukaryota > Metazoa > Chordata > Aves > Accipitriformes > Pandionidae > Pandion > Pandion haliaetus. Next base: position 27,168 of record VYZV01000394.1, read on the forward strand.
TCCATGTGCTTCAGGTGCAGACAGATAACTCTTTTTCTCTGTGAGCTCTGTGAGTGTGACTGTACTCTTGTGAGCACCAGATAGATGTTCCCTATAGGGAACCCTAGATAAGAACTCAAACTCACTGTAACAATTTTTCCTATTCTATCTTCCCACAGTGGAGGGGGAAGAATGAGGGATCACTTGTTACTGCTGCAAGGTATGCTCTCAGAGCCTGCCGAGGCAGGTGTACTGAGACCACAGCCTGATCACAGCCTCTTTTCCCTTGCCCAAATGCAGTTCAGGAGACACACGGCTGCACCACAAGATTTGAGGAGGTTTGATTCCTGATATTCTCTACAGTAGCTCTTATGTATAATATTAAAAGTGTAATTTTACGAGTTTAGAACGCCAATAAACTCAGATAACCATGTGAGCATATTTGAAACTAAAATTATTAGCTTATATATTTTGCATTGTGATAATACAAAAAGATCTCAACCTTGTTTCAAACTCTGTTCTGACATGCAATGTAGGAACTATATACACAGAATAGACCTTTCCTAATGGAAGACATTATTTAATGCCTTCTTTCTGCAACAGATGCATAGCTTTCCTTTCCACACAATCCCAGAAAATCTGTTAAGTACATAACACAAGTATTTTCTTAACTCTGATACTAAGTACCATTTATAACTGTCTGTCTCTGGAGTATGGTTCACTAATAGCATTCTCCAGTCCTCTACATTACCAGTGCAGTGTCAGATGTGATAGGGTCTATGAAATGTTATCCAAAAGAGGCTAGTTACAACTCTGTCATAGTGCCAGATGTAAATATAAATCTCTCTAATTATAAGTGTTTGAAATATAGATGGATCAAATGGCTTTATGGTAATTTAAAGCTTAGAAATTGAAACTGTTCAGAAATCTGGGTATAATGTATGGCTTTGTGCCTTCATTTCTTTTAGGAAAGTCAAAGGAACAAAGAACAAATTTCCTGGTGGAAAAGTAGCTATTATGATAAAATAAACTAATTTTCCCTTATTTTGGGAAACATTAGGAAAACACACTAGCTAGCAGTATTTCTAGGGGAAAAAAAATGTATTTTAATATACTTAAATATAACACTCTCTACTGAAGGGATACATAGAGTTTGTATTGTGCTTATGGACTTATTTCTGATTTCAGGCAAGTTCAAGTACAGAGGAAAATTAAATAGAATGAACCATGATTTCATGTACACATTGGAATTATGAATGTATATGAACGTATAAATGTACATATATGTGTGCATATATCCATCACAATATTAGCAGTGATATAGTACCTGAATTCTGAAGACAAAGGGCCTGTATGACCTCAATTTACAGTGATACAGCTCAAGTGAGGTCAGTGGATGCATAAAATTAATGTATTGGCTAGGAAGGATGCAAAAGAATAATAATAAAATAATTATTCTGTGGTAATGCACACTTTTTAGGAAACAACTTTGTTTTTTATCTCAAGAGTGTGGTCATGGGTGGTTTTTTTGCATTAATAAACACCAAGCAAGCTGGGGATCAAATAATAATCAGTGGGTCAGATAAGTGCTTCTCATTAATCATTAAAATTACTGGTTTTAAAAAGTATCATAAGTGGATTTGTATCTCACCTATATAGCTCAGTAACAGCTCAGTACAGGGATACTACAAAGCCTACCCCCGAGTTTCTTTCTCGTGAACATTTCCCAAGATCTCCCCTGTGGAACTTAAGCAAAAAAGGACAAGCAGTCAGAGATGAGGGCACTTAGTAAGTTACAGAAAAGGGTGGTGGCATTCATTCAGCCCTGGACATTGCTGGAGTTTTGTTTTCCACTTTTCTCGCACCGAAATGTTGATTAAGATACTATTGACTTTATCTGGAGGTATCACAGAAACCAAGGCTATTTCACCCAGTTTTAATTTCAGTGCACATCTACAGGTAGTTTAAGCCACAAATATTAAATAGTTATCATATTATGATAAGGTTTTTTATATGTGTTTATCGGTCTGGAAGCCGTTGTGATGTTGACTGGACAAGCATATAGAGTGCACCTTAGCCTCTCCAACAGTCAGCAGCAGTGTTCAGCTTATAACCGTCATCCTCCCAGTAAATCCACTGGAGATTTTAAATTATTTGGTGGCAACAAGCAGGCACTGCTGTTCTCCCAGGTGTTAACACTGGTCATCTACAAGTCAACTCAGCACAGCGAGCATGCCGTGCCTGCCACGGTCCTGCTGAAGCACCCAGGCCTGTTGCTGGACGCCATCTTAATGGCCTTTGTAGCCAAGATTTCAAAATGGACGAAAACACTGCAACTGTACAGTTGCCATCTGCATATTATTGTGTCATGGCACCTGTCAATTTTATCTGACACTGTAAAGGTTAGACACAAGATAAATTGTGTCTGATTTACACTCAAGGAAACAGACAGGTTGGGAATGTTTGGACCAGCCAATTCATGTAGACAAAGTCATTTGATGCTTGTGTCAATAAACATGCCAATAACTCAATTAAATTTGGTACTGTTTGTGAGGCAATTTCATCAGGAAAACGTCAGTGTACTCTTGAGGATTCACATCACAATTGAAAATGATTGTGAAAAGTTTAATCTATTAGCTCATGGAGTCCTGCAACAGCAGGTGATTTTCATAGCTGTTTCTATGACAGGAAAAAGTAAATATTATTTTTCCAGTGCCTAGTTTCACCCTTTTACTGTTTTATTTTCATGTAATGAAATCTGAATCAAATTTCTCTAATGAAGTTAATAACCCTTGATTCCCTTTCCTAACCTGAAACACTTTTGTCTTCAAATAATTATTAAAAACATTTTGCATAAGTCACAATATACAACAATGCAGCGTAGCATGGATATTTTCACATGTAACATCATTAAACTAAACCATGAAAAATGCTTGTTTGCAGGTTTATAGCGCATATAGTCTCGCTTAAAGAAAGTACGGAAAAAACCCCCACGTTTCTACAAGTCTTCTTTATGATTATCTTGATTGTTTCCTCTTTCTTTCCATATACTCGGTAATCTATCTGGTATCCTACACATAGTATTTTATTTTTGCTTATTTATCAGTCATTCCACTATCTGCTCTTAAACTTACATAACATAGAAAATACAAGGGTTTTCAGGCACACAAGCATTTCTTATGTCTGAGGAAAAGCAGTCTAGTGGAAGATTTACATGCTTTTTCCAACTCTGCCAGTTATTCTGGCAGTAGACATTACATCTCTCTCCAAACTTTGTCTTACTTATCTCTTTAAATCATGACAACCATAATACTAATATCGAATATGTCTCTATTACAGTATTCAAAATACTATTGTTTAAGATAACATTATATTCTAGGAAAAAAACAAAAACCTATTGCTTTAAACAATCTAAAAACTTAAATTAGTTATCATCTAGCAACTAGACAGATGAACCATTGATATCAGTACTGTATAGTCTTCTGTATGACCATATCAACATTATTTTTCAAGAAAAGTTTTAACTGATTTTTTCAGGCTAAATCCAGAAATATTCACCACAATGAAACTTTCAGTCTTCAACCTTTGTTAAATTGCTGTTGATCCTCGCACATTGTGTTGTAGATCTTTACACCATTTCCATGACTCTAGTCCCTGAGTTTACGTTACTCTTCCTGTAAAATATGCTACTCCATGCTCATTGACTTTGTGCCATGGGCAAATTTCATGTTGTCTTCTGTACTGTAATTGTAATATGCCATATTATGCCATACACATATATATTCTTAACTACTTTTCCACTGCATGAGTTGCTCTTCTAGCAAGTGCCATTTCTAAATGGATAAGGACTATTAAAGGTAGGTAAATTCCAGACTCCCTTCCTGTAGTTGCCTTGAAACATCTGCTAAATAAAAACAGAATTGTTTCAATATTGGGAAGGTGGTAACATTCACCATACAACTGTGTCATATTCAATATGAACAAGTTTGAGACTAGCTTACAAATCCTTTGAAGTCAAGAATGTTTTCCAAAGAAATGTGGTGGATTAATTTTTCTCAGATGATCTGAACTTGTTATGACAGCAGGCTACTTGTAGAGGAATTGTCTCAGATGTAAAGAGAGGTCAATCAGTACAAAAACATTATAAATTTGTATTGTTCTCTTCTTTACTGATTTTTTTTTTTTTTTACTGAAAATGTGTGGTATGATGTTCTTTGTCATTACCTCTTTGTTTTCAACCATCTTACCTAAGTAGCAATGGCAATCACCATGATGTCCTGTCCCATTCAAGCCAATAACTGCAGCATACATTTATGCTAATTAGATGTTTATGGTACATATTTGTTCTAAACCACAGAAATCCAGTGTAAGACAGTACACATTGAAACATGCCAGTGAGCCACCAAACAGGGAAGAGTTCTACTGTGACGAAACCATGGACTGCTTTATTTTCCAGATTACTAGCAGTGTCATAGTCCAAGAAAGTGAAACAATCTTCTATTTAAGACAAACACAATCAAACTATCTCATAAGTAAGAAAAGAACAGAATGAAAATTAGGATGAAAGATTTACTTGAGTCCTTCTAGGAATTTAAAGGGAGTTTGTCTGCAAGGGTTAACATACCACACCCAGCAAAATTGCTGGTGCAGTCTGAGATTATCTGAGGATAAATCCTGCAGGTTGTGCCTGAATTTGGGAGCTGATGGAAGTTCCTGTAGGGAAGCTCTCTTACAAGTGAGTTCTCTGCTGGAAGCTGCTGAAAGTATCTCTCCAGGTGTCTTCTTGTCAACTATCTGGACTTCTGTAAGGCCTTTGACACAGTCCCCCACAGCAACCTTCTCTCCAAATTGGAGAGATATGGATTTGATAGATAGACTGTTCAGTGGATGAGGAATTGGTTAGTCACATCCAGCGGGCAGTGGTCAATGGTTCAATGTCCAGACGCAGATCAGTGACAAGTGGTGTCCCTCAGGGGTCCATACTGGGACAAGGACTGTTTAATATCTTCATCAGTAACATAGACAGTGGGATCAAGTGCACCCTCAGCAAGTTTGCAGACCACACCAAGCTGGGTGGTGCTGTTGACATGCCTGAGGGACAGAATGCCATCCAGAGGGACCTGAACAAGCTTGAGAAGTGGGTCCATGTGAACCTCATGAGGTTCAACAAGGACAAGTGCAAGGCCCTGCACCTGGGTCAGGGCAACCCCCAGTATCAATACTGGTTGGGGAATGAAGGAATTAGAGCAGCCCTGCAGAGAAGGACTTGGGGTTACTGGTGGATGAAAAGCTGGACATGAGCCGACAATGTACACTCGCAGCCCAGAAGGCAAACCGTATCCTGGGCTGCATCAAAAGAAGCACGGCCTGCAGGTCACGGGAGGTGATTCTGCGCCTCTACTCTGCTCTGGTGAGACCCCACCGGCAGTACTGCATCCAGCTCTGGAATCCTCAGCACAGGAAAGACATGGACCTGTTGGAGCAGGTCCAGAGGAGAGCACAAAAATGATCAGAGGGATGGAACACCTCTGCTATGAAGAAAGGCTGAGAAAGTTGGGGTTGTTCAGCCTGGAGAAGAGAAAGCTCCTGGGAGACCTTATTGCAGCCTTTCAATACTTAAAGGGGGCTTATAAGAAAGATGGGGGCAGACTTTTTAGTAGGGCCTGTTGTGATAGGACAAGCAGTAATGGTTTTAAACTAAAAGAGGGTAGATTTAGACTAGATAGAAGGGAGACATTTTTTATGATGAGGGTGGTGATACACTGAAACAGGTTGCCCGGAGAGGTGGTAGACGTCTCATCCTTGGAAACATTCAAGGTCAGGTTGGACGGCACTATGAGCAACCTGATCTAATTGAAGATGCCCCTGCTCATTGCAGGGGGGGTTGCTTTCATTTCTTTGGCTACATCTTTATAAACACTAATAACTGTGTTTGTCTGGGATGTTATGAATACTGGTAACTTCTACTTGTCTTTACATGGTTTGATTTAAGTGTGGGCTAAGACATCCTAATAATAATAAGATGTTGTTTACCTAAAGGAAAAAGTGGATCTATAAACTGAGGAATAGGGCACTTTCCATGCACTTTAGTTCTCCAGAATATCATTGAGAGGATTCAGATGGCATCAGAGTGGGTCCTCTGCTTAGTTGCGTGGCCCAGTAGTAATGAAGTGACTCTGAAGGAAGGCAGGAGAAACTTCCAGTAAAATTAGGAACACTGATTTTTCTCTGGCCTGCAGGAAATTACTGGTGTGATACATGAACATTAAGGATCACAGGGATCATGTCACAAGCTCGTTCACTGTGTTTTTTACTTGTCTTTCCTACTGTGAAGGCTGTATATTTCAACTTCCACTGGGCCATTTGCAAAACATTTGTCACAGCATGCTCTGCACTTGATATCCATAGGAATTGTATATGCTGTGTAAAACATCATGCCTCTATAATCACATGGTATTTTGGATACTTTTCATTTCTCTGCTCAGCACTTATATTTGCCAGTTTGTTCCCCCATGCTGTAATGACTTATTTTTTCCTGAATTTTCACCATTAGTGCACTTACCCATTTTCTTGTTCGGTTACAGCTCTCACTGGCTATGTCTATGGTTTGGCTGTAGATTAAATCCAGACTTCACTGGAATAAGAACACTCCCACTACATAATGCAGAGTGCTGATAAACTTACACTTGAGCCAGAGATGTAAGTTTATAGTACTCAAAAAATGTTGATGAGCTAACTTTGTGCCAGCTAACTTTATGCTAAGTCAGGACTGTCTGTCCATGCCAGATCTCCCACAGATAGGCTGTAAGCCTTCTCACAGCCCCTTTTTGCTGCATTTCAGCCTGCCTACCCACAGAGCCATTGTCCTTGGAAACAGTCTTGCAAATCTTTTATATGCAGGCACAGGGCCCTATATTTCCCTTTGTCTTTAGTTTCCATCTGTAGCTGTGGTCCTGCCATGCATTGTGTCTCTACGTTGGCCCACTGCCTCAGACTTTGCCACTGCCACTTCACTAAATGTTAACTACAACACCATGGTTATCATCATGGAGACAGGGACAGGATTTGAGCCAGATCAAGGCCATGTGTGCCTCATTTGCATTATCTCCAATACCAGCATGTTTATCTCGAGCCAGAATGAAGGTGGGTAGATCTAAAACAGTTGCTAAGGCTCAAGAGGGAGACTCTTCCACAGGTGTCCTATTGCCAGCACGTGCAAAGGTTCTGTATGCTTCATTATGGCTGTGCATTAAGTTTATTTTGCCTTTGCAGGACCATAGCACAGCATTGAGTCCTGCCCTGCTGTTTAACTGTTAGCACTCCCGTTTGCGTAGTTTTGGCCTGAGCCAGCTGAACTTCTCCCACAGGTTTGGAAAATACCATTGGCCATGGACTGGCCCACAGGAACCACAGACAAAGCCATCTGGTTTTTTTGCCTGTACAGGAGTTAAAATTTTAGCCATCCAAATCTTCTGTGTTCAGGGCCATGGGAGAGGCCCTGGCTTTGTCTAATTTATTGGTAGAGGACTAAAAGGACCAGCTATGCTTGACTAAGGTGAAGGCCCTGAATAAGGGTTAATATGGACTGAGGATAATAATGGCTGAATAGATACTGGGAAGATATCTTGGAAGTACTATGAAGAACTTGGCAACTGCCTGACTGAAATGTAGTCAGATGCAGATGTTTGAGATTTTGGGCCTCCTGTTTGCTGCCCTTTTTGAGGAAAAGAGGGAGCATCTGAGGACAAACTTTGGGTCATTTTTTAAGGCCTTTGAGACCAATTTCTATTTTCTTATCATTTTCTAAGCATATAGTCAGCTGCTAGGCATTTTGCCAATAAAACAGTCTAGTGTTGCTGGCAATTTTGTCCTTGATCTTCTGTCAGTGACTGGGAACTGGCCATATGCTACCTAAATCCTTCCCCTCTCAAAATAAGCTTTCTGGGTCCAGGACCCAGTGTCCGTCACATCTAAAGCCTTTTACTTCTTACTTGTTTCACCCTGAGAAGTGGTGAATCACAGCCCCATACCTGTTTCTTTCCACAAAAAAGCCCTCACTGGCTTATTTTACTGGAGTTACACTGTAGACCATATTAAATTTGAAATGTAGATACACATACATAAACAGCAAGAATCATGAACTTTCCTGCTCAGAAAGAGTTCTTGGAGAAAAGAAAAGAGATTGGACTGACGTCTCTCCTGCCCAGTTATCATCACTTACTATTCTCATTTCAGTTGATGTGTCAGCAGTTATATAGCTATACTTCAGCTTGAGATAGGTAGAAAGTATACCCAGATGTTTCCTGAGATGACAGGCTTCTCCACAGAGGCCATTTTTTTCTGCCTAGTACATTCAGTATTTTGGAGCATTTTGTGCTATATAGGAAGGATGCAAGCTGTTGAAAAAAATATTTCTGTACCCCTGTAATTACACGGGTGACTGCCATCATGAAGCATAAAGAATTGCCTGCCAGAGGTAACAGTGGGGCCATCTGCATCTGATGGTCCCCATGACTCATCATGGGTCTGTCGAAGTCTTCATCCTTTATGCACTGGATCCAGTCATGGAAGAGTCTGGAGAGAGCATACCAGATCCAGCAGTTACAAGTTCTTCCCTTCTCCATTCTCACTGGGACACCAGTCAGGCACAGGATCACACAGACAGAACCTACCACCACCAGAGCTGATGTAGACAGAGGATATGTCAGCTGGGATCCATGATAGCCTAGAACAAAGGTTGCTTATTTAGCTAGGGTATCTACAATGACCATTTCTATTTTCTGTTTAAGCAGTTTGGGTATCTAGTCAAAGTCAGCTGCCTGGGCATGCTGATCATGTGATCCTGCTCTTTGGCCAGGTAGATGGGTGATCTATGAAATTAGGAGTATGGGAGCAGGGAAGTGAGGACTCAAGCAAACACGGTCTGGCCCAGAGGAGGTGTACTGTTCTGTTATTGTCCTGGGCCAGAGCCAAATGACAGCTACAGCTGCACTCAATTACTTGCATACTAGCTCTGAACAGGACAAAAGTCAGAAGCTAGCAGAGGTATGTTATGAGAGACCTAGCACAATGTGTGGGAAGGTCTTTACTGGCACCTGGTTCTTACTCAACCACCTCACAGACTCTCAATATTTAAGTCACCTACTTCATAACCACAGTTTCCCCAGTCCATGTCTCATACAATTTCCTGAGCAAACAGCCCACTTAATTTCCATTAGCTTCCAGAGATCAAAACCCAGTAGAACAAAAGCAAGCTGCAAGCAATGCTACTGGGATCAAGTCTGGTTCTCTGATCCTGGGACATACACACACTTAAATTTTGCAGTTTCTGTTATGTGCCTTTTCCAGCATCTGTTTTCCAAAATCCTTTATTTTAAAGTCTCTTTTCCTTGACAAACTCTAAGCTGTATTGTTATTTCTGTAGTTAGAATCCCAGAGCCTTCAGGGTTGGGATGGAAAAGCCCACTCATCTGGAATTTAAAAGATGGTATGAAATATACTGGTAGAACCTGCAGGACAAGAGGGACTGCAGGGAAAAGCAACAGAGACAAAAAAAATTATCAGAAAAATGAAGTTATATCATTGTGTTTCATTACTGTAGCTAACAGCTGTGGTGCTGTTCCTATGTCCTGAATCTGAGCTGCTACATGAGAGCATGTATACATGTGAAAGACAAATCTTGCAAGGATAAGGCTGAACAAGTGTGTAAGGAAGCAAACCTGATGCTGTATCTTTCATACTGCTTGTTGGCATGGGTTTTTGAAGTGATTTTTCCTCAGAGCCAAACCACAGAGTGCCTAGCTAGTTCATCCTAGAAGTCCACCCAGGAATGAACTGGTGTGTACACAGCATGACTGATCATCACACACCCAACGGGATGTGCACTAAGAGGATCTAAGTCTGCAAAACTAGGACTGAGGCATGTGTTCAGCAGCCAGAATTTTTAACAATTGCCAAATACCTAAGATTGACAGCTTAGAAGTTCTACTCCCAGTCCTCATTCTTCTCCCACTTTTACCTGCAAACACCGTACAGAGCAATGTGACACCAGGGTCATCACCCTTGAGATAGCGAGAACATTCGATATTATGCTGAGCAATAACTGCAGAATCACTGAAGAGTTTTGAGAGTGACAACAGGGAAGCTGCTTGTTAACATTTTCCTGAACCAAAGCACTAGGTACACCCATGTTTACCAAGTAACAGGGCTGGTAAGGTGACATCACTAATCTTCATGGGCTCAGAGCCCATGCACATTACTCCAGATGTATAGCATCAGTAAGGCCAGACTGGAAAAGATAAAAAACACGCTGCATTTTTCTGGACCACTGAAGGGAGTAAAGCGTCCACAGTAGTTTAGAGCAGCTTGTAGCACAAAACTCCCGACAATGAGGGACAGCACTGGTCAGATAGGAGAGGTAAAAGCAATGGATAAGGGCAGGAACACATGAAAGCAGTAGAGAAGTTGGGAAATTACATTTGAGCAGAGCCTGCTATGATCTCCTGTGTACACCTCATCTGAATGTAATACAAACCAAGACCCTTTGCACAGTCACAGTCATATCACAGATCAGGTACCGATGGGTTATTACCCCAATTTTGAAGTGATCATTGAGAGAAAAGCAGAGGCTAGGAGTTTTGAACTTCTTGACAATCAAGTACTGTTGGTTGACACACCAGATGACACACCACTTACGGGGCAAACTCAAGACAAGCCTGCTTGGGCAACATTTCCATCCTGGAGTCTTCTATCCATTTTGGATCCTTACATGTTTGCAGAATATCCCTCTTCCACCAGCTACCATTCTTCTTCTCAAAGGCACTAAAAGAGGAACAGCACAGCCATAAATCTTAACTATTTCCAACCTAAACTGCATGTGCTGCTTACCGCTGAATGATGTTCACTGGGATAGCAGTCAAAAGTAGTTAGAGGTTTGAAATATCTTCATTTTTTTCCTCAGTGGGTCAATGCCAAAAATGTGAACAGGGCTTTTAAACACAAAAGTAAGGTTTGGTTGGAACATGCACTAGAATGAATGCAAATTAGCTGCTATGAATAACAATTATCTTTCTTAAAAAGTAAAATTCAGCATGAGATAGAATAGAAATAAAGACCTCTATGCTGCATCCCCATGCATTCTTTTCTCTACACTTACTCTGAGTCTATGACTTTCAGTGTCCTCCTGGGCCACAACAAATTCACAGAATCATCAAATCACAGAATGGTTAAGGTTGGAAGGGATCTCTGGAAGTCATCTGGTCAAGAACTTCACAAAATACTAAAGGTGAGGCCACACCAATGCTAATACAGCAGGATAATCACCTCTTTTGACCAGCTGGTCACACTTTGTTTAATGCCTCTCAGAATGCAGTTTGCCCTCTTGGCTGCCAGGGCACACTGCTGACTCATACTGAGCTTACCATTAACCAGCACCCCTAGATCCCTTTCTGCAGGGCTGCTCTCCAGCCACTCCTCTCCCTGTTTATACTTGTGTCCGGCATGATGCCATCCTAGGTGCCATTAATGATTGCCCAATGCTTCAATCTGTCTGTATCCATCTGCAAGGCCTCTTGAAGTTTATCAAGTTGTTCAAGCATGACTTCCCTTTAACATGGTCTACCTTTTCTCCTTGTGAAACTTCCTTTCCATCACTGAAATTTGTTCCCTGCTCTCTTAAGAAGTCTTTTTACCTCTCTTGCCTGTTCTTATTAACTATCCCACTTTTCCTAGTTTGACTGCCAGTAATAAATTGTAAACTTGATGAAATGATCTGTCCCTTTTTCCATGGGCTTCTACCTAACCTAGAGTGCAATATCAAGGCAAACATATACCCTTTCTTTCTGCTGCCCAACCACTCCTTTTCTAAAGGAGGATAACAGAAATGCATAATAAACAGTGAATATAGTTATGATTGTGATCCTAGCTGCCAGTTCAGCTAGCTTAATAAATGCATATATGTCTGTGTGTATTATTATGATGAGGCAACAAGCCTTTCTACTGTTTCTGTTTTAACAGTTGCCCAGGCAGATGACTAAGATGTTATGTTAGTCTTGCAAGGAGAGGTGTAAATGCAGCCTGGTTCAGCAAGATCTTCTAGTGAGATCATTCCCCCCTGCAAATGGCTGATTTTGCAAACAGAAGCTGGGTTGCCCCAGAGAACTGCCTAAGAACTTACTACATTGTACTGCAGTTGTCATCCCACAACCCATAAAATGGCCAAGTGGATGCACTACATGCTGTGATCCTCAAGCAGCTAACCCTGAACTCTTACTGGTAAAGCATCACTGTTGTGTGGTCTTCCTCAGTGAAATATGTATTGCTGTGCCTTCAACTGGATTACATCTGTGTTCCATGCAAACCACATGCTTCCAGAAAATACACAATAGCCTCTTTGAATGAAATGCTCAGCTATCACGTGATCCCACACAGAGCATGACAATTTTTTTAAACAAGGAAATAAAAAAAGTTACTGACTTTGGATTTTTAAAAGTTATCTGCAAGATTTTAATCTCAGTTCAAATTCTTGGTTTCTGTGCTCCCTTTTCAGTTTTGCCTCCTTTGCTTTTCCCCTCATCTTGAAGGCAGGGCAATGCTCTTCCACTGCAAGTTACCTTTCATCTGCTGCTAGTTCTTCACTACTTTGGCTTCTGAAACATCTACCTAGGTCAACCATACCTTGTCACAGAGGTTTGGCAGCTAACAAACTGTTAACACTCTTGGCAGTGATTAAAAGCAGAAAGGCTTTTTCATCCCTCAGCTGCAAGATGTTTTTCCTACTCACAACAGACAGCCCCAAACAGACTGCAAACACGAAATTGCAGCCAAACCACAGATCTGACAAACTGCAATCAAACAAACCATTACTCAACAGATAAGCAAACAAATTAATTTACTCCCAGGGAACGAGGGCTTATTCTTTCCACACTAGCAGTCACACTCTGAATTTGCTGAGAAAGAGGAAGTGTGGATTAAAAGAACCCTAAAGATATATGCATTTTTTATGCCCCTATCCTGATGAGGGCTTAATTACTCCTTGAAAGAGAAATAGCTTCAATAGATACCTTCTCTGCTCATGAATTTCCTGAGCAACAAAAAGTTGAAAATTGGGAGGGTATTTAGTGAAATATTTTTATAATTCCTACTGGATATCTGCTTTCTACTTCCATTGGCTGCTAAAACCAGTGTGACTGCTGGTGTTAATAAGTCCTGGCAAGGCATGAACAGTCCCTCCCCACCCCCTGTACCTGCTATCTATGGGATAAAGACTCTCTCCCATGAAGCAGCAGATGTGGCTTCAAATCAGTTTAGGGAGCACATGAACCTGTAGCCAAATCTCCTGATGGCAGGTGAATGTTATAACATGGGGCTATATGGAAACAGTCAGCTACAACCTCAGTTCTCCTTTGACCTTGACCCCTCACTCTTTCCTTAAGCAAAGGGTCTCAGTAGCAGAAATGGCTATGAATCATATATAAAGTGAAATCTCTTGCTGAGGCAAAGGTAAAATGCCTAAATCTTGCCAAGGGATTATGCGTGATGTTTCCAGTTAGATTGCCTAGGTTATTATCTGGTCAGAGTGCTGGCATTCATCTCTTTCTGTACAATGTATGGACAGTCTATATCTAATTCATATGTTGTGACCTCCCAAGATATGGCAGGAGCCTAAAAGCTGTACACTGCAGTGCCAGGGAACATAAACATTGCATGACACACCACAGTATGTTACAGATTATCAGAAACATGATAGCTGTGTTAGTGGGGTGCTCCACACAGGC
>VYZV01000394.1:40953-52502 GCA_013401275.1 Pandion haliaetus
AATTTAGCCCAAAAGCCTGTAATTTCCATTGAACTGAAATATATGTTGGCAACGTCTCTGATAAGCAAGTCACATTTTAAATCTTTAAATATGAATGTAGACATGTATTACTTTAGTATTATTCTAGTAAACTTAATGTTACTAACTCAAAATTGAATAATCCAGATCATTGAGGAAACCAAGGTTTTCCATATCTCTCTGCTTTATCACTTATTTTTGAATGATACCAGCCATCAGCACACAGGCATGGCCATGGCTCAACCTATTTAATAATAGTTGGACCAAAAGAGTGCTCTCTTTAAGAAGCAGAAAAGGAAAAATCAGACTTTGGCATAATTTTTGTGCCATGAGCATCAGAGGGGTGTTGAATAAAATATTAGCCATGGAACAGAAAGGAAGAACAGAAACAAGGATTTATATTTCAAATTTCTATTTCAATAACAATTCATCACAATTTGCTCATACAGAAGTCTACAACTGAAAGGTGAAACTTTGCATCCCAATATTAAAAAAAGAACAATGGCTGCTGAAAAGAGAACTGAATGCTGTAAGATGTGCCACAGAGAAGATCAGTGGTTTGAGAGCTTTTAAATATCTTCCTTATAGATGTCAATTCAAATTTTAGTAAACAGATGCCTGTTTAGATGTAACAAGATACCTAAAAAACCAGAGATATCACAAGATGTCTGACATTTTGATAATGAGATATCTGGAAATAAGATGAGTTGGGTTTTTTTATCATTGTATCAATTAAAATGCTAAAAAGTATGCTCCATAATTTTAAGTATTTGATTAAAGCTGAACACTATTGCAGGAATTCTTGGGCACAATAAAGGAATTACTAAGAGCTTTACACTCTCTTCTGGCCTCAAAAATCACTTTTTAAATAATTTTTTTATCCAGAAGCCATTTTTGTTATTTCTTTCTATACAATTCCTAGCTTTGAATAAGTTTTAGTTGTGAAGTAGAAATAATTAATAAATAAATAGCAATTAAATTCTTTCTGGATTAAGTACTACTGAATAGCCAGTACTGGCCATTCATTATTTAGGGCTCCTGAAAAATTTTCCCTGTTCAGTCTGATGTCAAAAGTGACTGCCTGTTCCTAAAAACATAAATTTTTCTCTGCAACTTTCCTGCTGCTGCTTCTTGTATTTCTTTCCATATTTCTGAAAATAGGTTTTCATTATGGCTGCTTCTTTTATATTGAAAGTCTTATGCAGGCATAGTCCCCAGATAAAGAGCCAGCAGTCTGGAAAGACAGGTAAGAAATACAAGCTTAGAGAAGACATCTACACTAAAGTAGTTTTACACTGAATACATATAGCCACATGTTAAAAAGTTGGGGTGGGGGTTAATTAAACTGAGACCAAGCACAAATCTTGACTCTGCTTGGGTCTTAATCATGCTTTGTAAATGAGCACATGTTGACAGGTATGACAACTTGGTGCTGACAGGTGCAGCATAATGCATACTGAAGAAAAAATACTTGAACTAAGTACAGGTTACTGAACTAAATATGTTAATTCAGGAGATAAACATAGGTATACAGGAGGTACTTCTGTCAATGTGGAGAAGTTATACATACGGCTAAGATGACAAAATGTTAAAAAGGCAACATTGGAGAACGCCAAAGTTGGCTGGTTTACCTTGCCAATGAGGTGTGCTGAACAGGTCACACCATCACCAAGAAGATATTGCAGAAGTGCACAGTTCTGAGAAAGACTGGGACCATGAAAAACTTGTGCGAAGGGAGACTGAGGAGTTTGGAGTTGTTTACTTTAGAAAAGAGGCAGATAAGATGAGACATGATAAAAACATGAAATTGAATTAATGTAATATAGTCTCAGTCTCATAACACAAAAACAAATGCATCTCTGGAAAATGTCAGCTTTTTGACAAAACTTAAAACTCAGTAAGCTATCAACTGAAAAAAGAAGTATTGGGTGTTGGCAGCAAAGGTTTCGGTTTGGGGGTTTTGGCAAAAAATCAGGTTTTCCATGGAAAATACACACTTGCAGTATGAAAATGTTTCTTAGAAAATTCAATTTTCTGCTAAAAACAAATTTGGTAGAAAACATTTGATCATACCTAATTTGGTTACATAAAGTCCTAAGAGGATGTGATGCAGGTATTTGACATGTCTGCTAATCAAGGTTAGCAATTTCATCCAAGGTATGAAGTATTTCACCAGTGCTTAGGAAAAATTCTGCTGCCAGCATTTTCTCTGCAAAGTTGCTTCCTTTTTTAGACTGACTTTTCTCTGAATTGCAGCTAACTCAGTTCTGTTGACCTGCAAGGAACACTGCAAAATCACATCTTCAAGAACTCAATGTTCTTTTAACAATTATTGAGTGAAAATTTTCAATCAGCTCTAATTTTACGAAAGACTAAGTGCTTTATCCAGACATATTGCTGTTTGTTCTGGCTTTTGTCAAACAGAGAGCTTCAGAAGGTCTCCTGTTTTGTCTTAAAGGAACAAAAAAGTTTGCAATTGCTAAATTTCAACATAGAAAATGAAGGTATACAGCCATGTCCATGATTGTTTCTACTTTAGAAGATGTAAAAAATGCCTACAGCGAAGTATGGGTGCTCTCGTACTTATGTACACAAATTAAGTGATAATGAATTTGCTTTTAATGTAATTTGTAATGTTAAGTTTGCAGTCAGCCAAAACAGCAATCTGTTCCTCTGCAAGATAAAGCACACTAGTTTTCACATGCTCCTTTTTTTTTTAATGTGAAAATGCATATTTAGATAGAAAAACATGTACTTTGCACTACAGCCACTGCATAATCTTTTTCACCAAGAAACAAATACTCCATCATTTTTTGCAGAATTTTGGCAGGGAGGGAGGTGTCTGCTACTAGTGTTTCCTTGCTTTCTTGGGCATTGTGAAAAAGATATTATAGAAGAGTTTTGAATCCAGATGTTTCTTTTCCCTGATGTGTTGACATACTAGGCCGGATTCTCATCTTGCATCTGCTCAGTGTAAATCTGGAATACTTCTACAGAAGTCAGAGAAGGAACTGAGCATAATTTTTGTATAGAAATGTGCCAAGAGTCCAACACCAAGAGTTAAAATATTTGTTTAAATGCTTTGACTACATATGACTGGGAAAACCAGACCATATCAGACTTATTCCACTTTTCAGAGCAGCTTCTGGTTTCATTATCTCATGGGGCAACATTTCAGTGGAGAACAGGGTACTCCTGTGGGTGAAAGGTGGGATGAGAGGAAGAAGGAAAAGGAGTGAAAATCTGGTCAGTGTTATGAATGCCTCTCTTGTTCTTCATTATTGCAACCTTCAACAAAGTGTGCAGTTTTGAAGCTCGATGTTGTTAGGTACAGTTTTACTGTCTTAATAATACCTCTGTCTGAACTGGAATGAAAGAAGATAAATGCCTGCCTCCTCTTTCTTTTATCTCCCTGAAGAGTTTTGACAGTAAAAATATGGAGATATAGGTAGCAGCACTCGTGTCTAGGAATATTCAGAGGGTCTGGTCCAGAATATTTGTTAATGGAACTTAGCAAACTCATATAAGGTACAGTTTTCCCAGTGTTCAAGGAAAAATTCTGCTGTCAGCATTTTCTCTTCAAAGATCCCTCCTTTTTTTGACTGACTTTTCTCTTGAGTCATATCTAATTATATCCAGCTCCACTTGAAGTTAATGAGCTAGTCCAGATGAAAATCAGTAAATCTAAAATTTATTTCACTCATGTCTCCTTGTAGTCTACACCCAGATGAGGCCTGCTTCATGACACTTCTTCAGATGCAGCCTGATGAGAAACACTTTTTGAAATTTGCTTTTTAAACCTGATATATCCTAGGATTCAGCAAATGGCCTTACTGTAGAACGTAATTTTAATTTATCATTTTATGAAGCTCTAGTGAAAATGACAGTTCGGTGTCTGAGCAAAATAGCTTATAAATATTTAAGCCAGCTTTAGCAATATGAATAAAAAAGCATCTATATTTTTAATTGATGTCCAATCAACTTGAAATAACTGTCCATTTATGTCTATCAGTTGTACTGTTTTGTTATTCCTTGTCTTTCTTAATTCCCTTTAGGAATTGGTGTTGATAGCTATAGGGTATCAGTTACAGCCCCCAGGGCAAACCCAACCTGCTGGGGCTAAACAAGCAGCCGCTCTTCTATCTGGGTGATTTTCTGCAATAGCAACTGTGTGAGTATGGAATCTGAGAAGCCAGTTCCCAGCCAGCTAACTTGGACCTGCACAACCTGTGTCAAAGACAGTCAAAAGAGTGAGGACGAGGCTCCACCCTGGCTTCAGGTTGCCATCCTCTCCAAATTCTCTCCCAAAGCTCCTCTCTTCTTGCTCCATCAAGGGTTTATGCTCAGGAGAGGATTCTGGGTTCTGGATCCCAAGTGAAACTCTAGGCTTTAACAGAGTTTAGGAGATGTTTAGTATTTCCTGTTGCCTAGCCTTAAGATTTGCAGGCTGAGTGCTGTAAACCGATGTCATGAACCCTATACTTAAATTCCCCGAAGGCATGTTTTTCCTTCTAGATACTCAGGCAATCTGTAATCCACCTTTACCCTTGCACACCACCCCTGAGTGCAGCGACACTTCAGCTCATGGAAATCAAAGGTAAAGAAAATAGAGGGGCATGCTAACATAAGAGTTTAAGATGATACAAATTAAGTCATCTAACCTTCTAGCTCTGAAGTGAGTTAATTACTCGAATTTACCTACCTTGTTCTAAAGGAAGAGTATCGGCACCTAATATATGGCCCACTATGTTGCTATTTTTCTCCCCCTCCCTGAGATTATCAATGTTTTTATTCAGTTTTATTCTGTGAAGTGCCTTGAAAAGCACAATCTCACAAAACACAGTAATGGAATCTGTAATTTTTTAATCTCTCAGGGATGACATTTCTTATCATGACTGTGAAAGGCCTGCCTTCTTCACCACAACTCTAATGCACAAATACTGAAGGTGATATAATTGAGGTTGTGATTATATTACTGTGTAATGAGGTATGCAACAGCATATATGTAAATAAAATTTGGAAATAGTATTGCTTTTATCTGTGTTGCACATTACCTCATCCATTTCCATTGTCAAAGAGTAATCTGAGTTTCAATTTTGAGTTGTTTATGGGCCACGCCACTCAGAGATATCAACAGGCCTACATGACAGGAATTTAACAGGCATGGCAGGCAGATACCGTCTTGACAAACTCACGCAAAACTTCATAATCAGAAGTATCAAACAGACATATGCTTTTGAAAATATGCTTACCTGATAATTTTTTAGGATTGAAGTCTTTACTGTCTACTGGTTAGCAACTCTGAAAATCTCAGCTATGTTGAAACAATGACTCACACATGCTGTTCCACTCCTTTATCTGGCTTCCCTTGCATCACAAGCATTTCTAATAACAGACTAGCACAGAAGCCTCAGTGGATTGTAAAATTCTTATTTCTGCTTTTTTTTAAGAGATTGTTTCTTAAATGGCTGGGTGGTGTACAAGGACAGTAACTCTAAGTCTGTTTTTTCTGACCATTTCCTGCTGATGGAAGGAATTATGTTTATGAAATACGTAAGTCAAGTTTGGGTTGACTTGGTTGATGCTATTTGTTCCCAAAATTAGGAAAGATACTATTTTTCATCTCCCTTCTTTCTATGAAACCACAGTGAATTAGTAAAGGCTTCAAATTTATTTGTGATACACAGGAGGAAAGATATTCCACAGAATATTTTGAAGAAAGTTCCACACGTGAATATATTTATACCTAGTAGTTTTTAAATCCATCATTCTCCTAACAGAATCCAAATACTGATGCTAGAAAACAACAGGGTAAAAAAAAAAAAGGAAAAGGGTTTACCTGAAGTGTTGCTCTTACTGTTGCCCAGTGAAGTAAAACAGTCCATACAGAGATAAACTAAATAGACAAACCAAGAAATTCCTTGGAACTGGAAGTAGAAAGAGGATGGAAGAATTTTAAGGGGAAGTATTTATGCTTGCATGTATCTTCTTTTTCCCTGATGTCCACTTATGGGCATTGCTGGAGGCATAATACTGGCCTAGATGGAGCTTTCATGAGAACTAGTATGGCCATTCTTGTGTTCTTAGGCAGTTTTAAGGTCTAGTGAAATGAAAATGCAATTCTGCCTCCAGCAGATAATAGATTATCTACTGTGCTATTTTTCAAATAAAGAGATTCTTTACAGGCTTACAGACCACAGTGATGGCACGTTTGGTCTTCAAAGCACAAGAAATATTTTGACTTAAAAAAAAATATAGAAAGATGGAAATGGGATAAAACAGTAATGCTCAAAAAACTGCAAAGAAACTCTAAAGTATTTATAAATCACGTAAAAAAAATCACACTTTTTTATTTTAAAATATAGCATTTATCAATAATAAACCAAAGCTTTTATAATAGTCTTATAACATTATTTATGTTATACAAGTTATATTTTATGATTTATAGCACTATTTTTATGTGAGTTACCACAGTGTTTTCACGTACAGTTCCACAAAAACTGAGTTTTCTATCTTGAATTTTATTTAGTCATAGCTCTATTGCTCTATGTTTTTAATTAGGGAAGTCATGTGTTTTACATTACTTGGCTTGTAAGAATAGTAGTTGCTTCCATGTTCCCATTAAGCTCTGAGATTATCTAACTAATTTATTTACAGGGTTATTTCATTCTATGTCCCTATAAAGAAGTAGAGCTGTTTATCTATTTCTCTTCTAAAAGGACACTTTTTCCCATAGAAGGAAAACAAGAAGACATTTCAAGCTGGATATTTAAGACAGTTCTAATTATCTCTGCTTGTCACAGTGAAAAACATTACTGTTAAAATTTAGTAATGTCCTAAACTATAAATGATCCCTACCAAATACGAAGTAATGTTTTCGTCTTTAAAACAACTTATAACTGTGGAGATGATTGTTTTAAAATTATTCTGCCTATCCTGCAGCTATAATCTTTGCTAGTATAATTTGGCACAGGCTCACTGAATTAAAGGGAGCTAAGCACATTCATTCCAACTGATGATTTGCTCCTGTCTGCACATAAAAGAAAGTAACTTTTAATTCGTCAAAAACGCCCAATGGAATCCTGAAAGTTTGAATTGCAATTTTAGCATCAGGAAGTTAACAGCCCACATCTGGAGGACAATTTGATCCCACCAATGGTTTTGATATGTGACAAGACATGGTGGACTATTGCAACCTTCCATCAAGTTGGCAGTAATGAAATATGTTTCAATGTAGAAAGTCCGGTCCATCTGTTGGTTTTGAACATTAAAAATATCGAACTGTTGCTACACACTGATGAACTCTACCAGTATGGCTGGCAAAGGATGGCTAGTTGAGTTAGGGCGCAGACAAGATGCATGTAGGAGGAATGCAAAAAAGACTTTGTTGGTCATATTTCTATGACCTGTGAGATAGGTGGAGTGCCCAAGTGTGTTCTCAGTGGCAGTGACTGGCATGTTTGGGAGGTGCTGTGTTGTGCCAGTGCCCTTCAATATGGACATCAATGAGAGCTTTAGCTAAGAAAATCTTCATGGTGGAGACTTGTCCAATAAGCCTACTTTGAATAAAATGGTTATGAATGATCATACGCTAGTAAAGACAATCAGCTAAGACCCTGAGGCCATCTCACATGGTGGTTTATATAATTACAGCCAAACCCTCTTACTCCTCAAAACAGGGTGGTTGCATCCAAATTTCCCCCTGGAATAGTCCCTGACCTGTGTTAGGGGTCAAAGTAAAGGGGTTTTTGAGAGGGTGTTACCAGGCCCAGGGCAGGGCCAGAAGTGTGACAGTTGCTACATGCCAACAACTAAACAGTATAAATGATCACATGCCTGTGCTTAGGTCCACACATCGACCATCTTTATATTACTAATGCAGAGGATTCGTGTGCAGCCAGCATAGAAAGAATAGCTCTTTGAAGAGGAAATTTAAAGCTTTTATAGTGCTTCTATATTATCACAGTCTTAGCTGCTAGGATAGGAAGTGCTGCCATCAAAGAGGAGATGAAGCACTGCGTCCTTGCAACCGCAGCTGTCACAAGAGTTGCAAGGTTATAGCTCATACTCATTAGCACTCAGCACCATGTGGCCCCATGGCCAATGAAACCGACACTATCTGCTCTGTCTCCAAAACCTTTGCAGGGCGAATCTCTGCATCCAATATTTTCAGTATTACAATGTCCCTTGGCAACATATCACAACATATCAACATAGTAGTATATGGATTCCTGCAGAATTGAAAACCTCCACATGATTTGCTAATGGATGCCGATTAATGAGGAGTATTGTGTTATAGGAGTGTAGGTAGAAAAGGACATAGATTTGAGAGTCTCAAAGAAAAAATTTGCATAAGACATATAAAAATCAATTATTTCTTCGTCAACAGAACGTTTCACAAGTATTTTGGTAAAGGGTTCTGCAAGGGCTGATTTAGATATACACATGGCATGAGAAAGGAGGATAACCTTTGATCTTTTTGAGTTTTCTTGCTGAACAAACTCTTTTTAAACTTTCTTTTCTGTCTCATGCAACTATTAGAGCAAAGAAGCAGCAGTTATATCATTGCAACACCAGAATAATAATATTCAGGAACACTTTTGAAAGACTAGAACTTTACCAAAAAGATAATTTCAATAAAATCAACCAGCTTCTCTTTAATTAAACCCTTTGTAGTGTAAGTGATAAAACAAGTATTCCTCTAACGTGAAGTCAGAGTTTCTAGAATGGACTTTGGCCAATCCGTTTTCTAATAAAAATATGAAGTTGATCATCATACTTACGAATGTCAGGGTCCTATAATAAATTAACATTTGTGGATCCTAGCAATGGGAATTTCACGCCCTTCTGAAAACTGATCCTGTACATTTGTGTTATTTTCAAGATTACTGGGGTCTTAACAAAGGTATCTCTAACAGTTCAAAGATCTCAACTGTCCCAGAGAGTTCTTCATCAAATGAAATTTCAGAGGAAGGCCTGAAATGATATAGACAAGTAGTAAACAAAAAGGAAAATCATATTGGAAATACTGAAACAGATGTTAGCAAAACTACTGTCAGAATGGAATTTCAGTGCAAGAGTCAAAAAAAGGCCCAGTGGCCTCAGTGTCCTTTAAATGAAAGACAGTGAAGCCCAAATATGCCTCCAAATGATGCAGAGAGGTGCCTCCATCTAAAATTAAAACCTTCAGTGCTATGGCCTGGCTGATACCAATCTTGGGTCTCATGGGTTTTGCTAGTAATGTGATATGGTCCAGATACAGTCAACCTAAAATGAGTAAGATTCACCCAGATGCTGAGTGTGTTGGCTGATGTGATTGTAAGTCTGTTCTGAATCATCGACGAAATTCATGATATGTGGAAAAATTACTAATAACTGGGAAAAGGTTAATTTTGCTCCCATCTTAAGAAAGACCGGAGAGAGAACTTGGGATGATTGTGTCTGTCAGCTTCATCTTTGCCTAGAAAGATGACGGAACAAGCCCCTAGTAATTCAATGTCAACATGGATGACAAAGTTGTTAGGACCAGTCAGTGTGCATCCACCAGGGACAAATCATGTTTGATCAGCTTGACTACATTCTGTGATGAAATGACCATATATGAAAACAGAGGGAAAACAGTGGGTGTATCATATCTTGACTTTAATATGGCCTTTGACACCACCTCCCATAGCATTCTCATTTGGAAGTTGAGGAATTATGGGCTGGATGGTTATACTGCCGGGGGTGTTGAAAACTGACTGGAACTATTGGGCTCAGAAGATAACAATCCTGACATCCAGTTTGCGGCTGGTCCTGAGTCCTGTATTCCAGAAGCTGATGCTTAGGCTGATATTGTTCAGTATCTTCATCACTGGGATGAGGAGTCAAAGTGCACCTTCAGCAATGTTGCAGACTTTATTAAATTAAGGGGACAGAATGATATGCCAAACACTAGAGCTTCAATCCAGAGTGTATTGAGAACTTGAGGACTAGAAACTACGTGAAGTTCAAGACAGAAAAATATAAGGTTTTGATACTGACACTGACCCGTGTGGGCCAATGTTCTGTCCCAGCCTCAGCCTGTCCCTGTTCCCAGAGAGATGCCCAGTGCTCAGGTCTGCGGCTGTCCCTGTGCCCCCTGGCTGCCCTGTTCCTGGCTGGGGGTGGGACAGTCCCAGGCTGCCAGACTCTGCCCTGCCACCACTGCAGAGCCCCCAAAGCCCCTGGCCCTCAGGGAGTCCCTGGCCCATGCTACACCCTGACAGTTTTGCACCCAAAATGGGGTAAGCCCACACATCAGTTCCAGGGGTGCAAACCACAGGGAGGCAGCTGGAAACCAGCAGTGCCTGAGCTGCTGCTGTGCCTCCTGCCTACACGTGACACTAGGGCTGGTTTCTCTACTGCTGCTGTATTTGTCACAGAGCTTGTAATAATGCTCCTCCTGAATTTGTGTGTCAAATCTGAGTGAAATGAGTGTGAAACTCAGTGCATTTATTAAAAAAAGACTTCAGGAAAATTATCCAGGAGGCTACTATGGAATGTCAAGTCATTATTATTACTTTGTCTGTTTGTATTTACCCACAGCAACACCTATTTATCTGTTTCTTCCATCTGTCACAGTTTGTCATAATTGGATCGTCATGGGCAAGACTTCCCTTTAGTGTTTTATAACCCCTCACATACTTATTTCTGATGATGCCCCAAAGCCTAATAGTGTTTTTAAGGTGAGACATAGGCTTGGCTGTCTACATCTAAATCTATTATTTAATAGATTATTGGTGTCTCTGTAAGGTTATACACAGGGCCTACAATTCACAACTCTCTTAGTGTTCAGCTATATTTATATCTAAATCTATATATATATATATATGAGGAACTGTTGGAATCACCGTGATGGTCAGTGAAATGAAATCATCTTCTGCCCAACACACCTGTGTGCCACAGGAAAGTCACTCAGACACAGACAAAAGGTGATGGGCAGAACTTCCCATGTGCTGCTGTCAAAAAAGAACACAATGTTTTGATGTACTGTGGAGAACAACTGAGGATGGTAAGTGTCGTGGTTTGTTTCAGCCCAGCCGGTAACAAAGCCCCACGCAGCCGCTCGCTCACTCCCCACCCCCTCCCCTGGCCACATTGGGATGAGGAGAAAATACCAAGGCAGGCTCGTGGGTCGAGACAAGGACTGAGAGGGATCACTCCCCACTTATGGTCACAGGCAAAAGACAGGCTCAACTTGGGGAAAGAAACAAAATCAATTTAATTTACTACAAATCAAATAAAAAACAAAACACAAGGGTATTAGGAAGGAAAACCAAACCTCAGAACACCTTCCCCCCACCCCTCCCGCCTTCCTGGCTCAGCTCCATTCCCGGTTCTTTCTACCTCCTCCCCCCGGCAGCGCAGGGGAACAGGGGATGGGGGTTGCGGTCAGCTCGCCACACATCGTCTCTGCCGCTCCTTTCCTCAGGGGGAGGATTCCTCACTCGTTCCCTGCTCCACCGTGGGGTCCCTCCCACGGGAGACAGTCCTTCACCAACTTCTCCAAC
>VYZV01000396.1:2484-19446 GCA_013401275.1 Pandion haliaetus
GAAACATGGATTTGCCACAGGGAAAAGCTGACGATCACTAAGTGACTATAGCTGTCACTCAACAAAAATCTTCTAGAAGGATCCCAGTGAACTCTGAGCATGCAATAATCCTAGAGTTTTGGTTTTATTAGGTTATTTCCTCCTCCTCAAATTTCACTCAAGACTCAAATCTGAAATATATTCTTCCTCCTCAAACAAAAGATAATCAGAGCAGATGTTTTAAGAAGGAAGGTACGCTCAAAAGTCAATGCTGCATCTTCACTGACTGAACTGCATACACATCAGGATGTCTGGTAGTCTGAACACTTGTCATGATGCTACAGGTCCCGGTTTTTGGACATGTCACAGAAAGTGCAACACCAAACTGGGAGTTCCTGCTTTTCCCCAAATAAAATTATGTTGGTTCTGATCCAGATATTCTTCATTGGCCTTTGAGTGAAGCCAGATTGAGTAGCCACATTTAGACAAACAGTTCTGGGTCCAGATTCAGAGATAGAAGTAGCAAGAAAAAAATCCACCTTGAGGTTCATATTGGGGTTTAGGCAGGTTCTAAACATCAGGAAGAATGACAAAATAGATACCTTGAGCTAGGTGTGGCAAACAAGACTGGCTAAGGCCATGAGACTCAAACCAGAAAAGACAGCTATTGGTCTTTTAGGATCCCAGCAAAAGCTAAAGACTACTGCATACCTAAGTTTCACCTGGGAGATAGCTCTTGGTGTTAGTATGCTTTAGATATGCAAGTGCATGAAAAACAGTGAGTGGCAAATAGTTTGGAGAGGGGAGTGAAAAATGCAACATGAGATTGTGATTTACAGGAAAACAAATTATTTTTTCCCCTATTTGGAGGATGGCTATTTGCCATTTGTGATTTGTTCTTAATTTATTGTGATAGCTAGAAGTGGAGATAACAGGAAAACATTTTGGCTTGTTCACTAATTAATGAAAAATACAATTCAGTATAAGCTGGTTCATTGCACTTTTGGATAAACCAGGACTCTCTCTCTCTCCCCCCCTTTCCTTCCTTCCTTCCTTCTTTCTTTCCTTGATAATCTAAAGAGCAATAATATAGGTGATGAACACAAGTATTCTTTACAGTTGGGGAGAGTTCTATTGATGGTGAGGTGAAAAAAAGTATGAGCCAGGGGAATCATCACTGTCAGGTTAGGTTCTCTGGAAAAAATGGGGACACTTGGATCCAAAAGCGGATTTATTCATTGAATAAAATAATCAGTATGTTTTTCCTTCTTGGGATTCTTCAATTACCATCAGTGGATCCCCCCATGTAGGTTCCTATTAGTGTTACTCAGTAACAGTGAAAGAAAATGTAAGCTTCCTTCAGAGTTTTTGAATTGAAATGCAACCTACAGATTTTATCCTTCTGCTGTATTGTCATTGGATGAAACTCACTGATAGCACCAGGATTTGGGACTAGGGCTGTCCTCCAGAGCAACACTAGGTTGAGTGAAGATGGTGGCATATCTCATATGTAACCTCAAGGCTTATCAATTTTCTGACTAAAATTTCAGAATTGATCAATCATACCTAAGTAGCTCAGGAACACAAGAAACAGATGGGAAGAGGGTTTGCATACTGCTCTTTTAGACCTAGATGGCTTGCAAATTGCTCTGTTGGAACTAGTTGTGTAATATATGATATGGGTGCTCAAGTGCCTTTATGAGTCAAGTTCTCAACTGAGTACTGAGAACTGACGTACTTGTGCTACAGAACAAAGGGTACTGAGTTCTGCTGCAGCTGTTCACATGGATTTCTTCCCAAATTTGTTACACCATTCCTAAAATTTAAGGATTGCATCTCTAAAAACACACTCAAGGAACTTATCTAGGGCATCATCCTCTTAAAAGTTAACTTCACTGTGTCCAATGAATGAAATACTGAACAGCAGGTATATTATTTTTAAAAGGGATATAAAACAATAGCGAAGCACTGCTTGATTATATTACAGTATCTATCTTCTCATGTATCAGCAAAAACTAGCACTGAAGTATACCTAATTATCATATTTACAGTGGTACAGGTAGTAAAACAGTTATGTTTTGCATTGCTCAGGATGTTCAGGGCTGAAATAGATAAACTATGTGGGAGATTAGTAATAGGTAATTATTCTCTACTTACATATTCAGCTTCATATTTCTAAATTAAGGTAAGTGGAAAAAGCTTATAAAATATTCAGGGCTCTTTTATCTTTCCTCCTCCCTCTTATTAGAAACTGTGCATGAATTTGCATAGAATAAACTGAGCCCATAAATCATAGCAGAAACTGCAAGAACGCTCTTTGTAAGTTATAATTTAAGGTTAACTGTAGCACATTTTGCTTACTGTATTATTAATGACTTTAGTTCACTCATGACAAGATTACATATTAAAAACTGTTGGTAGACAAAACTCCAGTTCATAATCAATTTGCTTTACCACTCACCATGTTTTCATACTTTCAAAGAAGAAACCATCAGGAAGAAATGTTACATTGCTACTGTTCTTCAGTAGTTCTCATGCTTTTGGTCAAGAGGCTTAGGTGCAGGGTCTTGCATGGAGCTGGAACTGTGTCCACGTGCCACACAGCAGGCTTGGAAATGACCTATCCTCTTCTGTCGTTTGGAACTTATGGCTATACCCACAAGGCAAAATATCAGCAGAAATACCTGGAGAACTTCAGAACAGAAACTGTGATACCTGCAGACTACCTGTATGATTCTCTGCTTCATTTAATGTGAAGCACTGAGTGATAACATGCCTATAGCTAATTAGCATCTTTGTATGACACTAACTCCATTATACATTTGCAGATGGTCAATGTTAAAGAGAATCCAAATTTGCTGGGCACCAAGACTCCCATGGGAGGCTGGGACTCCTTCCCAGCCTGCCACAGCCATGCTGCTGCCATCCCCAGACACTCTGTTTCAGCCAAGAGCAAGGCTGAGCGTGCCTGTGATCAAACAGGAACTAATCAACACGCACACAAGGAGAGCACCCTTACAGGCACCCCATATAGACAAACAGCACTCACACAAACATGAATACAAATGGTTTGATCCTGTTTGTGCTTGCTGGCTAATCAGTCTCAATGTTTGCTATCAGATTTTGCACCCATGCCCAGTCAAACACAAAGAGATCTCTGCCACTGCTGTGGGAGAGACCTGTGGTGCCTCCAGTAGCTGACTCCCAGACCCCAGGTCTCTCTGGTAACTGCTCTGGTAGCAGAACTCCTACTATTCTAGTTACTCCACCTTGAAATTCACTATCCTCACACACACAGAGAACAGCAAACACTCTCACCAGTGAAAACAAGTAGGAGTAGGGTTGGATAAGAAGATATTAAGGAGGTGACCAGACTGGTTATCAGGTGGAAGGATTGGCTAGGCAAGAGCACACTGATCTGTACCTTCCTTATGTAATATTTTATGCCCCATCTTGTCCATTTTCCATGTTTTCTCCCCGATCCACCTTGCTCTTTCCCTTTGCCTACCTTTTGCCCTTTCTCTAAACATCCCACAGTAAGTTTTGCACACCACCACAAGCCTTTTCAAATATCCCACAATAAGTTTGCTCTTTCCCCTGAAACTCATGTTAATCTTGTTTCCCTCTTCTTATCAGCTGCTGCTGATGGTTCTGGCTGAACTTCCTTAGGGCTTTGAGCAAGCCCTTCAATGGTCCATCAATCAGTCAGTGAACTGAGACCTGTGGTTGTTGTTACTGCCTCCTTTTACTCCTGTTTGTTAGGTTTTGCATAACTGGGTGTTTAATGTGCTACTTCTTTTTCTCAACCTAATCCTCTGTGCTGAACAGGCATTACCAGATATTCTCAGAAACTACGTACATTTACATTCCATATATTCTCATGCTATGTTCTGTTCTATCTGCTAAGGGAAATCAGTAGTACCTAGGCAATAATTCACTCCAGTATTCACTGCTATCCTACCATTAAATATCCTGCTGAAAGCCAGGAGATGATGGGTTCATCACTTCTTATGCTTGAACATTACTAATAACTGTTAGACATTGACAAGACTTGGACCACCAGCAGCACATACTTCTAAGTTTGATGCCTACATAACAGCATGTTCTTCCTTTCTGCATACTGTTAAAGGAGTTCTGTAACATTACTTTAATTTGGTAGTTTGGCACATCATCATAGGTTCTTCTTCTGGTTACTTTGCTTACAACTCATGATTCTAAAGATCTTTGATTTGACTTTCAGGGAGTCAAAGGGGTAGTCTACCCCTACCTTTCTAATGTCTAGGTTCACATCCTAGCACATGGTCTTCCAAGATCCACAGTGGAATAGCAAGCTACCAGGTAGACTAAAAGAAAAATTCCAATGAACATGGACAAAGAGTTTACTATGTATAATCCTGTTATGCTGATTTAGCACTAACTTTCACATAACAAGATCTTTGCCATAGTACATTTTGTCTCACTTTTTTAAGTTTTTTGTTGGTTGTTTTAAATTATTATTATTTACTATGCCTTCCTCAGCAAACTATTTACAGTGAGTTAATACTTAAGTCATGAGAATAGTCTAACCAGGCTTTTAGCAAGGCAAGAATTTGTCCTTGATACTGTCCAGAACAGCTTCCTGACATCAATCAAAATACTATTTTCTCCTTTGAATTTTACAGGAACTCTCCAGATTGTTTGATAAACCTGAAAGAAAAGGATATATGCCATTTTCCTCTTGGAGATACTTTCATCATCAAATAGATATTAACACTTTATGTCCTTGAACCCAGTGTTTTTGCTTGCCAAATTTTCTTTAAATACAATATCAGAAGATTATCTTCTTGGGAAAATATGTACTGTAATAATCATTTACTTGATGCTTATTGTACCAAGTTGGGTTTTTTTTAAATCCTTTTTTTTTTTTCTAGAGAGACTAGATATCCAGAAACAGTCCTTTAAAAAAAAAAAAGGAATGAGTGTTTAAATTTTCTTCCCTTCATTTCATTCTCCTTCTCATTTCTTTTATAAGGAACAGTTAGTATTGAGATGAAATTTCTTGGTTAAGTACATTTTGGAAAATGTTTCAAATGTACCGTTTTGATGTTGCCAAACTAGAAAATTCTATGTTCCAGATAAGAAATTGTCTTTATTCAAAAATTAAGTGAAGCATTACAGAAAAGAACTGAAGGTCAAGACAAAGCATTAATGTTTAAATAGTTTGATAGACAGAAGATCTTTTTGTCTGCACATTTTAAATTAGGAGAATAGCTCTCAAAATGATGACTTCTTAGTATTATTCAGGACAAGAAATGTTTTGATATTTTTCATTTTTTACAGAATACAAAAAGAATGTTGATCATCTCTTGTTTATCCAGACTAATCTTTCCTTCTAAAAATCTGTTTGTATATTTTGATTGGTTTAGTTTCTCAATTGCTTTAATCATATTTTCCCGCAATTTTTCTCTATCTTTCTGATGTAAGGCAAGCACAGAGTAACCTATCCAAGTCAGGTGTCTTCAAAATTCTTATTCCTTTATAGTGAACATAGGATTTTAGGTCATACACTGTAGTCCCAAGAAAATAAATAAATAACCGAAAGCTTTCATCAGTTACACAGAAAAAAAATAATATAAACTCCCACTAAAATAAAAATCATCACTGACCTGCAGACAAGTTGTTTAATATTTGCAACACAGAAAATGGACATCAAAGAATCAATTACACTGCAAGTAGATTGGAAATTGTACTATCTCTAATGCCTACATTCCAGAGAAAAAAAATGGTCTTGTGAATAAGATAAGTGCCCTTCATACTACACAAACAGAGTTGCAAGACTTTTTTTTTTTTAAGTGTCGTTTTTTGTTTTGGGTTTTTTTTTTTTCAGAAAACAGATTTATTTTACAGGCATGTGCTTGGGTTATTTAATAAGACAACATATTTTTATATGTATTCTTTTTCACACCAAAAGTGTGATGAAAGGGGATATTCAATTGCATTCTGATGGTAAATCATCATCGCTCTTGTAAGGTGACACATTGTTTTACTTGTTCCTGATTAGCCCTTGTTGTATCTCACATTAATGCTAACCTCTTCTGCAATCACTGCGCTGTAGAGTCAAGCCAGGTAAAGAATATTTCATATAACTAATTAGAATGCAGTAGCTTTTAAAATATTCCATCTCTAATATACAGGCAATCACTGGTGCATTTTAAACTACACATTAATCCCAGAATGTGGTAGGTTCTTTACAGGCAGATACTGGTCTTTGAGGTAGAATTTGAACAAAATTAGCATAAAATGAGAATAAGGCAAACTACATTCTTTCATACAAAGTGTTAAACATTACTAAAGAGTATAGTGAGAAAGGATTGCATTTATAATGGAATGTGTGCATAAGAGTAATGTTGATTTATGTCAAATAAAAACATAGAACATGGTAGAAATTTTATTTCCAGCCCTATTTATTAAATTGCTCCATATCCTGAACTTTCCTGCATCTGTGGCAAGACAACAAGATTATTACAGATCAAAATACATTGTCAAAGCTTTCTTAGTACTGCGAAGAATGAATGACCTCTTTCTTTTTTCACCTTTTTTTCCCTTAGAAAAATACCCACCTTGGCCAAAATTTTCAATATTTTAATTTTTCTATGATCTTGCTATTCTTTCAAATAAAAACAATTGTTGAAGATATTTTTTAGTGAAAAATGTTGATAATAATAAAAAAATTGTTTTTAATGTACAAATAATATTTTGAAGCAGGTCTATTCAGAACTTCTTCAGTTCTCCATCTTCCTCACTATCGCCACTATGATTAATTGTTTCATAATATAGGCGCAAATCATACAGTGAATAATAAAGGTGCTATGTTATTGAATAGTTTAGCTGAAGGCTTACAGTCTGGCAAAAAAGAAAGAGATGTATTTTCTTATTTTAATAAAGTGTTCAAAGACTGAGGGTCTGGGCTCAGATCTAGATAGACAGACACATAGAGTGAACTGGCAGAGCTTCAGCAGTCAAAAAAGCAAGGCCACATTGTTTTATTCTTGCATTAATAATTAAAAGATTCAAGTGGACCTGAGAGTTAATAAGCTAAGGAAACTTTGGAACTAGGCATTACTAAATGGATTGGTTAATATAAGAAATATTTCAACCTTTCCTCCAGCACTGAACGTAACTTGCGATCAATCTTTTGATTCTGAGGTATCTCTCCCCACTATTCTCATTAATATGGGCCTCTGCATGTTTTAGTATATCAGGAAAAAGCAATACTGAAATAAGGTAACAAAGTCAGCTGTCAGGAGCCTTACCAAAAAGAAAGGCAGATTACCAGTCACACTTTGTGAAAGGTCCATGACAGGACACCAGTAGGCTATACACATATCAGCACTCTCCCTGTATATGAAGAATATTTATTAACTCTATATTTCAAGTACATACACCCACCTCCTTGTTTGTCATAGTGAATTTATGAGTGATGGTTTATTCATTCTGGAGAATTAGGCTT
Organism: Pandion haliaetus; assembly: GCA_013401275.1. Lineage (NCBI taxonomy): Eukaryota > Metazoa > Chordata > Aves > Accipitriformes > Pandionidae > Pandion > Pandion haliaetus. The sequence goes on from VYZV01000396.1 coordinate 9,953, forward strand.
TGTAGAGGAAAATTAGTTGAAAAACCTCTTTAGCATTACAGGAAAATATAAATTTAGGACCCTCAGAGCTATTTCAGTGGTATATACCCTGTGTTTGGTCTTCTTTTCTCAAGTGAATTTACTGTGGCCCATTATATGACAGTTGTACCAACTAAGTTAAAGTAGCTCTCCATTAAATAACAAAGATATGATTGGGAGTGTACTTTACATTCTCAATGCAGTTTTCTAACCCCCTAAGTGGATAATTGCCAGTTATTGCTTTTAAACAGTGAGCCTTGCATGACTTTATTAAATGTTTCCGAGATCCAAAACATTACTAAGGTAATAGCAATATATACAGGAGTGGTTATATATACCACTCTGGTACAGGGAGGAACAAAATCCAGAAGAGGTTTGGAACATGTATCAGGCTTTTAATGGGGTCATACATGTGCCTTTTTTTTCACGTGCCTCAGTTTTCAGAGGTCTGTGGAAGGGGCAGAATTTTAGCTGAAAAATCCTGTTTATATTAATCCTCTCTTTCCTCACTATATTCCTTCAAAAATGTTGACAACAAGCAAGTAATGACATCTCTTCTTAAGTAGCTGTTTTTAATTGAACATACATATAGTTGATTGGAACACAAGAGACCTGAAGACAAGAAGCAAAGAGGGCAATTCATAAGATAACTTCATCCTAAGAAGGTAAATTATCAATGGTTCCTTACAAGAGCACAGCTGGCACCCTGTTGTAGGTGTTAGCCATTCAGAGATTCAACAAAACCAGAAGGATATAACCTGCTTCTGTAAATTCAGCTGCTTAAAGGAGATTTCCTGTTGACTATTCATGTCAAAACTACTCTGAACTATCCCTCTCTGTGTCTTAACTCACCCATTTGAATAAAAAGAGCTGCTCTTCCCTCAATCCCTTCATTTCTTGTTGGGCCGTTTTGGAAAACTGTGTTAAATTCTAATTATCCATTTTATACTTTTCTTCTCCCAGATGTAATGAAAAGGGGGGGTCTTCTTGATTCCTTTTACTTTTTTTATAAGAAACAGTCTGTTGTGCATTATATAAATTATTATTCCTCAACTGAAAGAAACTATCACCACCTGCTGTTACATATGAATATGTGGAACTCATTTATGGCTCAGCTGTGGGCAGAAATTGCATCAAGGAGATTTGCACCATCATAAAATGATGTAACCATAGAGGTTGGAAGTGATCTGAGCAGGTCAGCTCAAAGCAAGTCCAATTAAAGCAAGTATTCCAGGAACTGTTTGTCAAAGTTTTGAGTGTCTCCAAGGATGAAGCCCTGTGGGCATCTCTTATAGGGAAGAAAAAAAATTATCCTTACATCTAGTCAGAATTTCCCATGCTTCAACTTGTGTCCATTGCCTCTCATCCTTCCACTGTGTACCTCCAAGAAGAGCCTGGTTCCATTTTTTCTACAGCCTCACACTAGGTTGCAGATGACCTGGTCTACAAAACTCCCCTTAGGCCTTCTCTTAAGGCTGGAAAAACGCAATTCTTTCAGCCTCCCATCCTCATGAGGTTACTATTCATCAGTAAAATCAGAATAGGCATAATAGCAGGAAGCCAGCAAAAGAGGTAGGAGAAAGTTATTTTTTCTGAAATCCAAGTTTCTTTCATGTAAGGTAGTCACAAAAAGAGGTGATGATATATATCATTTGGGTTGTAGAGCTGTAATCAATACTTGACTATGCAAGAATGTGACAAAGGGCAAATATGATTATTTTGGAGTACTATATAACAAATTTGAACAGTATAATGACTGTTTTCACTAATGCAATATCTTCTGTACCAGAAATATTTATTCAAGAGAACTATTTTGGCATGGCGAGATCATATAATTTTAGATATGTATTGAGGAACAGTGGTTTCAGAAGACCCAATTACGGAGATTATCCTTAACAGACTTGCAAAGAACATGCTCCATTTAAGAAAACCAGCAGGCCTACAGAATTGATAGAGAATTCATTTGTCTCTGAAAGTTACTATCTTAATCTGTTAAAAGTCCAGACTTTGCCTATATTTCTTTGGAAAACCTTCTAGAGAAAGATATTTGTGTATAAAAGTATTTTAAAAGTTATTTGTTTGCTAGCTGAAAGAGCAAAAGACAGGATGAAGGGAGGATGTGAATATTAGCATATAGGCAACAATGTAGGGAAACAGTGATTCAGTATTTATCACAATGTAAAAATGAACCAATGAAATAATTATGAAGCCAACTGAAAACAAATAAAAAGAAGCATGTCATTAGAGTACGAAATTCATTGCCATATGATGCTGTGGTAGCTAAAGCCAAAAAAGTATGGAACAAATTTGTTAAAGATAGAGACATTAGGGGCTATTAAGTTAGTCAACTTGTGAAGTTTGTCAGAAGAATGGTAGAAGCTGAACTGTTATAGCAGGAAAATATTAATTCCGTACTCACACTGTCTTTTATGCTCTTTCCATTTACACTGTTTCTGCTGGTCGCTTTCAGAGACCAGATACGAGGCTAGAAGAGGCCTTGATTTCATACAGGGATCATAATTATTCCAGAGATATCACTGAAAGATTGACACCTCCAGACTTTGCTAGGGCAGTGTGTCCCTAGTTTGCAGTCTGTGGCTGTGTAGGCCAAAGAGTAGTATTTGTTCTTCTGAAGACTACTCAAGATGCCAAGGCATGGCTATGAACAACAGTGAATACTGGCAGGAGACACTGCACAACATAAGCATTCTACTAAAAATTACTGACAGACTTGGACAAATGTTCGCCTTATTCTCTCCCAGTGGTGTTGTCATCAAATTGAGGGAATTCTTGTTTATATTGCCTTTAGATGATGGTGAAAAACATTCAACTATATCTTATGTTGTGTGACCTGTGTGTGTGTCCAGGTAAATACAGGAAAAAAAGGACCAAAAAATGCAGACCTCACCTTGTGAAGAATGAGCATGTTGACATTAGAACACCATGGCTTCTTTTGCTCATTTACCTCATAAATGCAACTAACAGATTGGTGTGTATTTTGCACACCCATTCTAAGCCTCATGCACATATAAAACCCTTACACCTGGTAAGCCTAATGAAAAAGTGCAGAAAACTCTGGAGAGTCATTATTTGATCCCTGATAGCCACCACAACCAAATGTTGCCTCAGTTTTCTTCATAGTAGCCAACATCAACATAAGTACTACCTGACTTTGACTGCTACTGGTTTCCTATCTAAAATGTGGATCTTTAAAAAAGAAAATTAACCTTGCCAAGCATCATTACATGACAGAGTTACCAAGAAAACCTCCAGAGTCCAACATTCATGATTTATGAATCTAGCTATGTTCAGACACCTGGAAAATAAAAAGCGTGGTTAGGTCTTGTACAGTTTGGTCATACGTTAGTTATAATATTGTTGTAATTGAGAACCACATGTGTAGTTATGCTGTGGAAGTGATAATCATTTCTACCAGCCAATTTAATTCAAATCCTATATATCAATAAAACCTCATGAATTATATTATAGGTAAAGGTGGGACAAAATTCTGGTGTAACACTTTGGCTAGAAAAGATAGCCTATAAACTATAAACGTGAAATTTAATTCGACAGCAAACCAGAAATCTACCAAATCCAGTATACTGGTTCTTTTCTATTCATTTTAATTTCTTCTATCATTTTCATCACAGCTGTATCCAAGAACCTTCCAGTAAAATATTAAGTACATTTTGTCACCTCCATTTTCTCATTTTATATGTGTGCAATGTTTGTAAATTATATGGCACACTTTCATCTGAGAAGTGGTAGACAACCTAACATAAAACCATGTCAAGGAGCAGGCTCACAGCCAAACAAGCTGGACAAGTGTGTGATAGTGTTCCTGCCTATATCATGACCCTGAATTTACTGAAAACTGCCTCTTGCAAATAAACAACTAAACCCTTAGATTTTGTCTGTACACTACTTAACATATTACAGAAAGCCAAGCTGTATGGCATGTCATGTTTCTGGGCAGACATGCTTCAGATAAATGGGCAATGCAGAGTCTTCTAAGTACTGATGTTGTCATTCCCAGATACATAATATTGTTACTTATAAAATGTTTAAGAAAGAGATGATTTTTAACTTCTAGAACAGGATAGAGTATTTTAAACAAACAGATTAGAGAAAGTTATTAATAAATGCTGGAAAGAAACCGGACTTTTTCATGTCTGATGGACCTAGCAGAAATACTGAACTATTGACTTACCTTACATGACTGGCTGTGAAAGAAGACTTTACTGAGACAATTCTCTCTTCAAAATATTTTCATCTAATACCTACATGTGTTCTAGCATTCAGTTAACAGAGTAGCCGCATTTCAAACAGTGATCACAATGAAAAGAGAGAATAAAATGCTTGAGTCAGCTTTTACAGGTCACTTCAGTACTCTAAGTTCTGTGGGAGATCAAAATGGATAATGGGAACACTGTACTATGACAAAAAATGTTTATAAGCTTTTTTCAAATAGAGAAAAATAAGAATAAGAATTCTTTGAATAAGAATATGTTCACGTCTGGATATTATTTGAAACTATTTTTTCAAGTTCTTTGTCCATTTACATTTGGACCTAATTGATTCTACCATCTCTTCTGTGAAAATATCTCATAAAAAAAAAAAAATGTGATTCAGATAAACCTCACTGATATTTTTCATTATATTTAATTTCAGTTTATATGGATCAGTTTTGTACCCATCTCCACTTTCCCTATAGCGTTTCAACCTTGCTATATGGTGATACTTTCAGTCTTTCCTCTGGAGCTCAACCTGGAACCCTTGGTGACAAAGAAATGTTGCCCTTGATTTCTCTGGTTGAGAAGAGTTTGTGCATATCTATACAAGCACCCACTTTTGTTATGTAGAAATTTTAGAAATTGCACAAGATGAAAATTTGGAAATTTTACTCATTTACAAACTAGCACCTGCTGTGTTTTCAATATACAGGTCATGAGTACACAGCAAACTCCACAGAATTACTGAGTACTTAAGCTTTTGAACCTCATCAGAGCACACAAGCACATAAGTGATCATTGTTGCTTTAAAGAGTTGATCACAAAACATCACAAAGACGATTCATGATTTTGTGAAAGCAGCACATTCATTCATTATCCATCATTTGTATCACAATCATGGGCAAATTTCACACCTCCATCCATGTTCAACTTTTAGTTTAATATTTTGCACCAGATATTTAAGTTCTGGAAATATTATCTGGGAGATGAATATGTCCTACAATTACTGTAAAAACCAACAAAAGAAAAGTTGGTGATATTCCTCCTGATTTTCCGAAACAATTACTATCCTTTTCTTATACCTGTGTAAACCAATAGGAGCTCTGAATGTGTATGGTGTGTTAAACCATGCTCCAGCAAAATTCATGCTCAGAGGACCCATAGTACACTGGAGACTGTGTGCTACAGGCCTCCTTGTGTGCTTAATTTGCAAATGTTCTGAGCCTATTCCAGCCCTAACAAAAGTACCCTGGAACTTGTGCTCAAACTGTAACAGTTTACACTTTCAGCTTGACTATATCTAGTTCAAGGCTTAAATGTCAGCCAAGATGGCAGCTATTATGTAAGTGGAGATTGAAACAAAGACCTTTTACAATCAAGAGTATAGGCTTCAAAGTTCTGAATAAATCAAGCTTTTTATGAGAACCTTGAATGTACGTAATTATACAGTGATACATATAATTATTTGGCACCATGCTAGAGGGGAGAATTGCATTCCCATTTGCAAGTTTGTCCCTTTATAACAAGGTGGAGATGAAACTTTAAAAAAAATCTCTTGTCTTTTCTTCATTAATGCTATTGCTTTTCTGATTCACCCTGGCTATATCACCCCACTTTATCTACAAATTATGCCTTAGAGTTTTCAGTCTTTTCAGAAAATATTCTTCCTGTTTGATATGGAAAATTTTGTCTACGCATTTTCCATTCCAAATGCCATCATCTAGCACTTCACTAATTTTACATGAAAAATACAATTCACAGCTAGAAATATAGCATCAGAAGACTGGGAGCTTGCACTGTGATAGGTTTCTTGCACAAAAGAGATCAGTTCTCCACAGACAAGGCTCTGTTCTATTTAAGCTGGGTCTTAACAGAGCAACACAAGCCTATGCAGACTAATTTCCAAATCTCAGTCAAGGTCTGTAACCAAGGTTCAATTAACTAATTGATTTGGTGTGTGTGAGCACTTACAACTTGAATCTCCATACATTTAAGATGGGAAGATAGTGGGGATGAATGAGTCCTTCACAAATCCCTTTCTGATGTAAAAATTATTTACGTGTTGTGGGTTTTTTTAATTATTTGGTTTAGTCTTTATGATAGAGACTCATTTAATTCTAAATGAGTAATTTTGGGTACCATCGCAATCTTATATGTGGGGGGGTTTTCCTATGTAATAGTCTGTTTAGATCTAACTCAAATTTCTGTACATATGTTGACAAATTAATAGAGATCATAGAATCATAGAATCTTAGAATGGTTTGGGTTGGAAGGGACCTCAAAGACCATCTAGTTCCAACCCCCTGCCATGGGCAGGGACATCTTCCACTAGACCAGGTTGCTCAAAGCCCCATCCAACCTGGCCTTGAACACTTCCAGGGTTGGGGCATCCAGAACATCTCTGGGCAACCTGTTCCAGTGCCTCACCACACTCACAGTAAAGAACTTCTTCCTTACATCTAATCTAAATCTACTCAATCTACCCTCTTTCAGTTTAAAGCCATTAGCCCTTGTCCTATCACTACATGCCCTTGAAAAAAGTCCCTTTCCAGCAGTCTTGTAGGCCCCCTTTCGGTACTGGATGTCTGCTAAAAGGTCTCCCCAGAGCCTTCTCTTCTCCAGGTCGAACAACCCCAACTCTCTCGCCCTGTCCTCATAGGGGAGGTGCTCCAGCCCCTGATCATTTTTGTGGCCCTCCTCTGGACTCACTCCAACAGGTCCATGTCCTTCTTATATTTGGGGCCCCAGAGCTGAACACAGTACTCCAGATGGGGTCTTACGAGAGCAGAACAGGGAGGGAGAATCACCTCCCTTGGCCTGCTGGCTACACTTTTGATGCAGCCCAGGATACCTTTGGCTTTCTGGGCTGCTAACACACATTGCCAGCTCATATGCAGTTTTTCAGCCAAGTCCTTTTCCACAGGGTTCCTCTTAATCCCTTCTCCACTCAGCCTGTATTTGTGCTTGGGATTTCCCCGACCCATGTGCAGGACCTTGCACTTGGCCTTGTTGAACTTCATGAAGTTTGCACGGGCCCACCTCTCAAGCTTGCCAAGGTCCCTCTGGATGGTATCCCTTCCCTCCAGAGCATCAGCCACACCACTCAGCTTGGTGTCGTCGGTAAACTTGCTGGGAGTGAACTCAATCCCACTGTCCATATCCCTGACAAACTTGTTAAATAATACTGGTCCCAGTATGGACCCCTGGGGGATATCACTCATCACTAGTCTCCAACTGGACATCAAGCTGTTGACTGCAACTCTTTTAGTGCAACCATCCATCCAATTCTTATCCACAAAGTGGTCCACCCATCAAATCCATATCTCTCCATTTCAGAGACAAGGATGTTGTGTGGGACATTATCAAATGCTTTGCACAAGTCCAGGTAGATGATGTCAGTCATTCGTCCCTTATCCATGAATGCTGTAACTCCATTGTAGAAGGCCACTAAGTGTCAGGCACAATTTGTCCTTCATGAAGCCATGTTGGTTGTCATCAATCACCTATTTTCCACGTGTGTTAGCGTAGCTTCCAGGGGGATCAAGACTGTGAATTGCCTCACAGCTCAGGATTTGATGATTTCCTTAAAATCCATCAAAGAAGATTGTTCTTGTGTCAAAAACCAAACAAACAGACAAAATCCAAACTATTGTTCTCCCCTTTATGGGAGAGAAGATTTTGTTCAGTCCCTGTGCATTCCTCAAACTGAAATGTTCCACCAAAGCTCAACACCAAGTCCAGTTTGTCTGCTAGTGGTAAAATATTTGTGGGCCTTTTAAATTACAAAATTAGATGACCTAAAACAGTAGATGAAGGAATGAACAAATCTCTTTCCTATCCCTTTTTTTACAGAACAAAACATGTTAGCTGGATAATAGAAGGTCTGCTTTCAGCAGCTTTGCATGGTTTTCAACGTCAGTCCCTCAATTAAACAACTCTATAAATTCCAAAATGCTCCTCATCACCTGTCTTCATACCTCCATCACATCAATATCTCTGGAATATCCACTGCAAGGTGGAAGAATAGATTTCTGAAGAATCACAGCTAGTCACACAGTTCTTCCAGCTTGATCTCAGTTCTCTGTAGTTACTTCTTCATTGTTAGGAAACATCATGAGTTACAAATGGAGAGAAACGTTTACTCAGTCCTAATCATGAGTGTGGGTCAGTGACTGAGGTCCCCAGACAAATCAATAGCACTGGAATAGGCAAGCACCCCCTTCTGGGCCGCACGTACTTCAGGACAGTGAAAGCAAGGATGAAGGAGCCCTTACTGGTTATCTTTCCAGCATGAAAAATCAAATGCAATTTGTCCATATTAGTGGGCTTAGTCTCTTTCTGATTATCTGGTGCCACAAAGATGTGACCCATGCCTATGCCTCTGATTTTTAATAAACACATTTGCTGGGTCCAATAGTTCGGCAATTTGTACAGAAAATTAGATGTAATTTGCCCTGAATGCCACTGGTTTCTCATATAGTTCAAAACATTGCCAGGCAGCTCAGCAAATAACTGCAGCATCTCTGCAACTGAATCAGGATGGAGACCAGATTTCCTTGCTGGAACCCTCTGCTGCCTGCTTCAAAACCATGCTCTCCACCACCTCCAAATTTCATAGCCTCCTATTCATCCTCTTCAGCCCTCCTCCACATTCCTCTTCCCTAACCTAATACTCCCTTTATCCCTTCTCACTCTTCTTTTTAAATGTTCAGTACAAAGGGTCTGATGCAATGGTAAATGGGCTTGTTTTCCCTGTTGAAATCAAGGATGTCAGTACGGACTCTCCAACTAGAAGCCTTGCCATGAAGGCCTACACCTGCTCTCTCAGACCTATACCTATCCTTCCTTGCATTTCCCCTAGCATTTCCAGAGTTGCCAATGGATTTAGGATACCTGTGACTTTTAGTGATCTGTCCTGAAAGCCTAATAAAGAGATGGAAGTTGTGCTTTTTTTGCTGTTTGCCATTTGGCAGTCTCCTCCTACCCCTTGCTGTCCAGCAAGGGACCCAGATGGCTGCTGCCTGTTCCAGTTAGCTTGAATAGCCAGTGGGAGCCTTTGGGGCTCTTAAGTAGCTTCCTTCTAGGCTACACTCAGTCCCATCCCTAAATAAAATTAAATAAAATTTTGAGATATTATACAGAAAGGTTTCTCTGAGGCATTCCAAGTTCACGCGGAACATTTCTGATCATGTTCTCCCACTCCTGTCTCTAGTCTTTTTCTTCCCCTTTTTCTTCCCCCTCCCT
>VYZV01000396.1:19483-42108 GCA_013401275.1 Pandion haliaetus
AGCAGCCTTCTGCAGCAGTTTAAAGAGAAATTATGAGAATAATATAATAATTAACAATAAAAAATAAAAAGAGCACCTCAGAGAACAGGGGTAAAGTCTCCTTGAAGTGGCACTTCATGGATAAGGAGCCCCACAACATTTCCGTAGAACTGAATAGATGGGGAAGAAATAAAAAAGACATCCCACCCTTTTTCTAGGTTATTTTTTTCCTATAATTACCAAAACCCACTATTAGGCTTCAAGGACAAAAATAACTCTTACACTGTCTAGATATCAGATCAGAACTAGTCTTTTTCCCCCTGGCAGCAGTTAGGAAAGATGATTCCTCATGGCACCTGAAGTCTATAATTGTCAGATCACTCATTCCCATGGAGAAGTTCAGGCAGGTGGTATCTGCCCTGTGATTACTTCTCTTCTTTTTTTTACCTGTTTTCCACACTATCCCCAAATGTCAGATGTGGTACAGTGGAATCTCTGTATTTTTGGGAGGGAAGAAGGGTATTGGAAGGGGTTAACTCTATCTACGCTGGTGCAAGCAATGCCAATTTCTGTGTTTAAACTTTCGTTTTCTAACGGTTGCTGTGTGGTTTTTGTGATGTATAGAGGCCCCAGGTGGGAAAGGGGTCCCCATGTGAGAGGTGCTGTACAAACACATTAAATTCCCTGACTTGAAGATCTTACAGTGTAAGTAGAGAAGACCAGGGAGAGGCTGGAGGGTAGAGGCAGAATGAGCACAATCTTTGTTTTACAGCAAACAGCTAAATTAAATGGTGTCCCCAGTGGGCTGAAAGAAATCTGAGGTAGAAATGGACATTGAACATCGATTACCTGAACCTCAGTGTTTTGCTCATAAAGCAGTTTAGTCTTCAGGCAAAATCTGGCCTCAGGTTTGATCTTTCAATAACATTCTTTACTTTCCTATCATTTTCAGAAGCAATGGGCTTTCACACTGATGCATTGTAAGGTAGACCAGGCACAAAGGAAGAGCAATTCGCTGCCCATTCATATGCAGCCGTCTCTTGTGCAGAGCACAGCAGGTATATAACAGCTACCTAGCCATACTACTGAGAATAAAGAAGACAGTGTTTAGCAGATACCTGGGCAGAACGAGTAGCAGGTGGGGTCTAACCTTCATTCTTGAACAGAAGTGTTATCATGTTTTTAATGATCACAAAGTAGGCAAAGGGCATACACAGATTCCCTCTCTCTTTTTCTCTGTGTGCATCTGTGCGTGGGTATAAGATCATGTCTGTCTCTTGCAGCTGGGCCATGCCTAGGAGAGTAGAATAAGTTATCTAAATAGAGGATAGTAAAAAGCTCCTTAAGATCAAAGATAACAGTCTGTGCCTTTTCTTTTTCTCTTTTTAAAAAAAAAAAAAAACCACGGGGTTCTATTCTCAGCTTTACCGTTGAAGATGGGTGATTTGTCTCGTAATTGTGTTCGCTGACTGCAGCAGATGGATTCATTATTAGGGCTGGTCAGAAATCTTTCAACACAATGTGTTTTTTTGTGTGTGTGAAAATGATGAATCATCAAAACTGAAACTTTTCCTGAAGATATGGCAGTGTAGAGGAAACTTTTGTCACTGAAGTTATCTTAGCTCCCCACTGGGCCTTGAGATTAAAACCGGAGAAAGGAAAAGCTTCTCATCTTGGGGTAGTCCAGAAGATAGAATATATGGGCATTGAGGTTATAAGTTTCTTTTCTGCTTATTCTGAACTGTTTCCTTTCTGAAGTAAGTGTTAGTTACTTTACTATCAAATTATTCAGCACATTTCCTTATATATGTATGTGTACATAGAGAAATGTAAACAGTAGAAGAGCTTTAACAAGAACTGAGAGAAAGATGATGGTATGCTGAACACTGTTAAGTGAATGCAGGTCATGTCCCCTACTACAGCCACCATATGCCTTTTGGAGTGAGAAAAGCATTTGTGATCTCCAGAGGGAACAGCTTGCTCATTATGGACCCTTCCACCCAAATCCACCAGATTCCATTCCTTTTGTTTCAACAGAAATTACCAAAATAATCCAGAGAGACTAATGCTCAAGGAAAAGTCTTGAAGGCAAAGTCACTTAGCTCATGGCCACAGCTAGAAAGTATCATTTTACAAGGAAAGGAGGTCATGAGCCTAGTTATCTGCTCATGTTTATAACCCGTAAAGCCTTTTCCCCTCTGAGTGTTTATTTAACTTGTATATAAACTATTGCTGATTGTACTGCTGCCTTTGGGATCCAATCTTATGCATGACTTACCCTGTGCATAAAGAAGTTTGTTTTGGACCTCCTTAGCAAATGTTCAGTCTAGGCTCTAATCAGCACAGAGAGAGACACTTCCAACAGGAGCTACAGCCAGCAAGAGGCCTATTTAAAAGACAGGCAGGACACCAAACGCCTTTTTTAAATAGGGCAAGGCAGCTTGCTAATGGGCAGGAATTTGGCCCTGAGGTTTCAGCGTATGACAGTCATGTAAACGACAGTTTTGCTGCAGCAATGGGAGGAGAAAATCAATAAGACTGTCTGATCAGTGGGAACAATAATAGGGAACAAATAAAGGACCACTGAGCAGTAAAACATTAGACTGGGATTCATGTGGAGAAGAGCAGAAAGGAAGAGAAGGGAATGATGTCAAAACTTCTTTCCTAAAAATAGCATGGGAGTCAGTAAAAAGGCATCTCAGTAATAAAATAAGAGCAAGAACACCTAGATGAAGTTGACAGCAAAGGTGAGATAAATCTCATCAAATAAAAAATACAAATAGTCCTAAATTACTGCAAAGGTCCATCCTATTAGCAGCTCTACCTCTTCCTTTGAGTTTTTCTTCCAGGCCAGTCCTAGTGCAGGTGAGAATTTTCCGTTTCTAGAGACTTTCACTCCTTCTGCAGTGGCTTGCTTCTGATTTAGAAATATTTCCTCTTTAAGGAAAAGTAACCCTGAAATATATAGTCAAGAAATCTCCTTGCAGGACATCTGACAGATAAGCATTACTTTTCTGGACAATTTATAATGTTCAAATTGTAGTAAGCCTATTGTCTAAGTTGATTAACACATTGCAGTCCATGAAGGTCCTCATGTCTGTAAAATTGTCTAAGGTGAATAAAATTAAACTAATAATTCTTAATTTGAATTGCAAATAAGATTTGCCTCCCATCCAGTTAACTTCCACTCCTTCCTACCGGTTTCTTGAGGCACTGAAGAAAAGTATATTCACGGCATCATGAAAGTTATAGGTCCACTTTTTAGGTCATTTTTGCCATCTTTTTCAACCTTTCTTTAATTCAAAGACCATTCATCCTAAAAGGGTGTGAGATAATTTATGCAGAGTTGCTACAATGGTTGTCATCTTACAAAGAAATAAAAAATGGGCTAAATTGTGAATGTTTGATTATTGTTCCCTCACAGCACCTTGTTTGTTTCTTGCTTACATGCATGTACATGTATATATAATGTTATGATAAAATACGTGAGGTTTTCATGGCCCATCCTTTTGATGTTTTATGAATCAGCTCAGATCACAGAGAAACACTGGCTTACTGTTGTTCTTTCTCTTTTACCATGAAGTCACTGCAGGATTCCCCACTCCCTCTCCCCCAAGGTATACTTTTATAGCTATGTCCAAATTTAAATGTCACAAGGTATTTGGCTTTCATCCATGTTATCTTTGTGCTATCCCCTTTATAGTTAAGGGTGCCACCTAAAGCCTGATTCTCTTCCATTGTTTTAGGTATTCATTTTGGCAGAAACTTATTAGTATACTCTGTCAAGACAAAACTTTGCAGTATTTGATCACTCCTTCTTTGCATTTTTAATAGTCCCCATTAGACAGACTTTGAACTAATTAGCCAAGCATCTGTAATAGAAAACTCCTGTTTCCTATTTTCAAAACTAAGAAACTAATGTCTAAAGCACTACTAGAACAATTAAGTAATAAGAAAAATACAGTGTTGATTGGCAATACAGCAGCTGCCATAAATCACTGCAATAATGACTTGCAGCTCAAAATGCTGAAGTAGATAAAAAATTAACCTACACACTATTTCTACGGTCTACAAAATAGAGATGTCCCAGATTAAAAAAGAAAAGAATTAAAAAGAAGTGTATATACTGTATATGAAGTTATTCCAGTTTTGTTGGCTTGGGGTTTTTTTTAGTCTTTAATAGGACACAAACTCTCCTGAGAACAAATAAAGCAAAATTCCAGCCACCTAATTTTCACTGTGTTTATATAACTTATAAATGTATGGGTTAAATATTAGTGAAAAATTATGAACTGTAGGCTTGTTAGACTGATCTTTAAAACCCTTGAAGTGCTGTGGTCCCTTTGATTTCAACACATTTACTTTTAATTTTTCTATGATCCAGAATGACAGAATTCAAAAAAGGTTGGTTTTTAAGTATCGCTATCACTTTTTTCTGAAAAAAGTTGAATATGTGATACATTAATTGGCCAGCACAGTCTTTTGCAAATGTATCCATTCTGAGACACTACTTCAGTAAGGCTATCATTAGAATGGAGAAATTCCATACAATAGATTGAGTGATTAATGATGGCAAGTAGCCAAATGGAAGGTCAAAGTAATTTTGTTGCAAATTTTCAAATCATTTTTTTCTTTTTCACTGGAATTTCAAAATTCCCAAACAGTGAATAATTAACAAAATTGAAATCAACACTTTCTATTGAACAATAAAAGATGGTCTAAATTTCCAATCAGTTTGGGAAAACATTAATAGCTGAAATGGGTTCTTCTGGATATAAAGGTTTCTGTAGGAGTAATGTCCATAGCAGAATTAAAGTAACAAGGTAACACTGGCAAATATGAATGAAAAATGGCCTTCTTTTTGAAAGGCTTTGGAAAATAAATCATAGAGTCATAGGGTATCTCAAGCCGGAAGGGATCATCAAGGATCAAGTCCAACTCCCTGCTCCATGCGATTCCTCAAGGGATGCAGTGGAGGGGGAGGTGCTGATGTCCTCTCTCTGGTGACCAGCAATAGGACAAGTGGAAATGGAATGAAGCTGCGTAAGGAGAAGTTCAGATTGGACATTAGGAAAAGGTTCTCCACTGAGAGGGTGGTCAGCCACTGGAACAGGCTTCCCAGGGAAGGGGTCACAGCACCAAGCCTGTCAGAGTTCAAGGAGTGTCTGATTTTTCACTTTTCAATCTAGCCCCCTCAAAAGGGCTGTTGGTATTTTAATGCATTTGCTTTTTCTTGCTAACTTTTTGTCCTCTAAAATTCATTACTACTAACCAATGAAGTCACATATTTACTTATAATATTAAAATTTAAATCAAAGTTCACACTTTTTGTTTTCAGTTTTTAGAAAATAAATTGAAAAAAATCTTAAATAATATGTCCTCTGCAAAAATAATTGGAGCAAAAGAGTATTTTCTAAAAATCTAAAACAATCTTTCAGTTTTTATTTTTAACTTCTACTAACTGAATTACTGATTTACACAAGCCATGTAAGATTAGATTTTTGTACAATGAGCATGGGACTGGTAAAATTTGGTTCCTGAAAAGACATATCCTGAAAAGAAAATATCTTGCTTTACTCATGTCCATTACTATTATGAATTTAGTTAACATTGTAATGAAACTAGTAATATGCTTAAAGCTATGGAACAAAATAATGATATATTTATAAAAATAATGGAACTACCTAATTACTTAATGATAAGAACATGTACAAGTGTTTTAAAAATGTGGTCCTATTATCTATGTAAGCACCAGCAAGAGATATAATATCTTTAAATACCTTTTACTCTAGCAATAGTATCATCATATTGACTATGTCTGTATAACTTGCCATGAAAAAGAACTCTAGGACTTACTTTGCACCCAAGTTTTCTTTAATTTGTTTTGTTTTTCTTCCTTGTCTCTGTAAAATACAAGATTCTTCAAAAGAATCAAGCTTGAAAAATCCTATAAAGAAATATGGGTTTCAGGGTACATGATAAAATAGCTAATCCCCTGATCTTCAAAAACATTCCCTGAGGGACTGAACACAGCTCTGTGCTACAGTAAAAAGAAGAGAGAATTATTTTGTTTATTTGTTTGTTTGTAATTAAGAAAGACTTTTGTTTCTGACCAAGCTGTAAAACATTCTACTCATTCAGAAAATCATATTGGAGAGATAATACACTTCACTCCTGATTTATAACTCTCTGCTACGGCAGGACTGCACACTTGCATATGTATTGTTTTTTATACCCAAAACTTGCCTGTTGGTCTCTTAGTCTAGTCCTTGTCTCTTCACACACTGTGCTCTTGATACACCTCTGTCCTTGCCTTCATCATACAGTTACTCTGAGACCCTTTTTGAGTACCTCAGCAGCAACCTGAAGCAAACTTCGCCTGCCTGTGCCAGCCACTGTGGCATAGAAATTAGTATAAATGGGGATGTACTAAAGTCATTCTGAAGAGCCAGAATTTGAGCTTGGGTTTGGAGATGAAAGGCTGGTGAACTAGCACATTGTGCTTGCCTATTATACCGCCTGCTAAGAGACAATAACTTTCCCAAAACTTGCCTGATGCAGCCAAAAAAACAATGACACAGAAGCAGTCGTGTTTGTTTCTTATCAGCAGGGATCCTATTGCTGCAAGCTCCACAGTGTTTTGGACTCTAGCTCTACTCTCAAACCATTCCTCTTGCTCCACTCGCCAAGCAGCTTACAGAAGGCAATTAACTATTGCATAGGCATTTGACTGTAAACAATTATGGAACTCAATGTCCTGTAGCTTGGAGGGGGAAAAAAAGCTTCCTACACTGCTGAGCTGATAATCAGTGACTTTGACAGTGGAAAACTCTGGCTCTGAAAGATGAATGGAGCTGTTTGAACAATTACCCCATCACCATATTCCACCACAAACTGTCTTCAATTGGGAGATTATTTCTTTTACAGGATCTGGCAGTCGATGAGATCCAAATGCCAGAAAAGAACTGGCACAGACTTTTCACTGTTCAGCTTGACCACTGCAGTCTAAGCAAATGCAAAAAAACCATGTCATGCTGTGTGCTTTTTTGAAGCTGACGATGAGAGCTGAACCATGGTGGGAGGCAAGCGAATGAGCCATGCGGCATTATTCAGATAGCCCATGTGGTTGAATTGTACTACACAGTGTACCAAAGATGTGATCCAGGCAGTTAAGCTTTGGGCAACATGGAAGCCTCATATCAAGAAATAGGGGTCTCAAAAAGCAGGCCAACAGTCTGCAGAGTTTTTATAACAGCACACACTTTAGGCTGATATCTTGTGGAGGAAAGTGATGATGCATCATTTGATGCAAGATATTCAGGCAAAACTTAAAAATCTCTCAAATGTCATGATGCCTTTGGAGCTCACATCAGAGGTGTCTTTGCTGTGACAAGAAGTGATCTGGGTCAGACCAGCTGCATTATTTAGTCTTCTTCAAAAACGGAACATTGGTTATAGTTACCAGTTATTAATTTGTATGGGTATTGTTTACTGCATTTTAAATACTATTTTTATCACTTGGCCACAAATACTCTTCTTTCACTTAACCAAAGTGATCAAGTGTAAACTCTGGGGAGAAAAGGAAGCTCTATCATCACCTTAGTGGTGAAAAATTTTGTGTTGCTTTTACTTTGAAATCATAAATCAAACCTTAGTAAGGGGTAGATGGTGTTATTCCTTCCTTCAGATGAGTAAAGGAATCTAGAGATGGTATCTCAGACTTTCATTTAGGCCCAGGTTTACCTTTAACCACCTAAATTTCCATGGCTAATATGGTAATATAAATTCTTTCTGTGAAGAAATACTTCCACAGGGTAATCCATCCCATCCTAAGACAGTTATGTATCTAAAATAGAATGAATCACCCTTTTGTCATTTATTCTCATAATCTATAAAGAAATCTATAAATAAATAAATAAATAAACAGGCTAGATGCCTAAAGTTGGGGGAGGCAAATATCCTCCACAGTGATTAATACTAAGTCCAGTGAGATCACTGAACAAATAAACATTAACAATGGGGACCTGTGGACTGGCAGAAAGTTAAGCCAATGCCAGTGCCTGAACAGAAGCTTAGGATGAGATATTGGCTTCTGATGAGATCCGAGCTCCTCAGAAGTCAACGACACTCTGCCATTTACTTCAGCAAGCACAGGTTTTCATGCAGACCTCTCATCTTCCAGACCTAATCTGTTAAAAGCTAGACAGATATGCACACGAAATCACCAAGGCTGGGGAAGGGGCTCTCCTTAGGGTCAGAATTTGGGGTGCCTGTGTCACGCAAGTCTGTGCCTCTTGTGAAACATATCCTTTCAATGCCGCCTTCTTCTCCAGAGCCACCAAGTGTCCTTCCCACAGCTCCAGCCCTGCCCATCAAGAAAGGGACAAAGCAAGTTCTTTTGGGGAAAATCCCTCAAGAGCACTTTCCCAGGTCCCTGAAAGGTGCTCATTGTTTATGTCCCTTTCTCTCCCCTTTCCAGTGTGTGTGCTATGTCACCAGGCACAGCATGACCCAGAAATTTACAGGTAGAAAAGACAGGAGGACTGTCTGTACCCATAAGAATTGCCTGGTGAGCTTCCCTGCAGCTGCCTCCAGCTCCGCCTTAGAACCTAGCCCAGCAGCCTGGGCTCTCCAACCCCAGCCTGGCAGGGTCAGGGTGCAGGTGTACACTGGGTCCTGTAGGAAATCACATCCCAAGAGCTCCATGGCTGTCAACACCTTTTCCAAACATCACCAGAATACCCCCTGAAATCCCTCTCCTGAGCTATGTTTTAGTTCTCCTTGTCTACCCCAGCCTGGTATCTGCTCAGCTCTGCAAGGCTGGCCAGCTCTTTTAGAAACTGCAGATGAAAAAACTGCAAACAGTTGGTATAAACTGTTCCTGCATATGCAGAAATAGTCTTATAGGGTAGTCTTTCATACATAATTAGAAAGTTAGGAGAAATGTACTTAGCCTCCGGAGTGATGGATCTTTTAGGGGCTGGAGTGGTCACATAGTGACATTGCGGGTGTTGGTCTCTTCTCCCAAGTAACAAGCGATAGGACCAGAGGGAATGGCCTCAAATTGCATTGGGGGAGGTTTAGATTGGATATTGGGGAAAGTTTCTTCACTGAAAGGGTTGTCAAGCATTAGAACAGGCTGCTTAGGGAAGAGGTTGAGTATCCTTGGAGGTATTTAAAAGACATGTAGATGTGGCACTTAGGGACATGGTGTCACGTCCCAAAGTTGGAGCGACTCAGATTCGTGGATTTCCTTTGTCGGTGAACTGACACCAGGGGAGTTCAAACAACAATCAACATTTATTCAACCTAGCTAACCTTGCCCAAGTACAAGTGAATTTATCAATATGAACCTTGCATCATGTCTTTTAGCCACTGTTTGAAAAGAGAAGAGAGGTGTAGAAAAAGAAGTGGAAAAAGGAACAGAAGGGAATCCCTCCCGTTGAGTCACGAGGTTCAGAGTAGACTCCCTTGCTTTCTGAACTCCTTCTCAGAGAGGAGCCCAGGGGCGGCTAGATCCACTCCTAGTCTCAGACTTGGTCAACAGTTTATGTTTCAAAGGATGGGGTGTAGGGACTTGTGGAAAAGAGAGAGGGAAAAAAGCGAGAAAGAGAGAAAAGACAGAAATAAAGACAGAAAGAAAAGGAAAAGAGAGAAGAAAAGGGAGTCACCAGTCCTGGGTCCAGCGTTGGTCCAGCCAGCGTAGAGATCCAGTTCTGGAGGGCGCGCGCCGAGCATTCATTCTTCCTTCTTTTATAGTGTGTTAGTCGGTGGTCTCGACATGCGCAGTTCACGTTCCTGGGCTTCTCTGGAATCAGTCAGTGAGCTTGGGGGGGGGTTCATTGGGAAGTTGCCTCTCTTTACTTGCTGGCATGACTGCTTAAGATAGAAGCACAGTCCCATCCTCTGCAGAGCCCTCTCTTCCGGGCACTTACGTTGTGCTCCTTCTCATGGTCACTTAAGATAAGGAATCGCAGCCTTGGCTTCCAGGTGCATACGCTGTGGTCACTTAAGGAACTGCAGCCTTGGAGAAGTGCGGTCCCACCCTCCGCGGGGCCCTCCTCTCCGGCCACATTGTCCTGTTCACACAACTCAGCGTTTTTACAGAGGCATCTTTTCCACCAAAGTTCTTTAATGAATGTTTGAGACAATGCCTATAATTTGTCAGGCTGTCACACATGGTTTAGTGGTGGACTTGGCCGTGCTAAGTTAACTGCTGGACTCAATGATGTTAAAGGTTTTTTCCAACATAAACAATTATATGATTCTATGATTCCACAGCAGCACAGGTCAGCTGGATATGGGAATTCATCTTAAGAGTCTTAAATAATAGTAACAAATAGGTGAATATTATATTGCTTTAACAGTTTATTTAGATAGTTTACAAATTCTTTTTTCCCGGTCAGTCTGTAATATCTGATGGCATGCACCACCTGCTAAAAATTGTTTTAAAAATCCTAGCCATTTCAGAACCTGTTTTGTCTTTTAGAGCAATGGTCTAGGTATACTTGCATAATATCTATTGCTTTTAGGATGAACTCAACATCATTGTGTGTTTGGAAAACTATTATGCATCCACCAAGTTTGACTGCCATTGTGCATCCGCCCCTCGTTGAGGAAACACACGCAGCACCAGCCTTGGCCATCTTCTGGGACAGGTCTGTAGCTCTCAGGCATGTTTCAGCATGTTCACGTTCCCCTTGCCAGATGACACCCATCCACACCTCTGTGAACTCCCCACCCCAATCATGGCAGGTTTTGTTTAGGAGACTTGCAAAACAGTGGGCCCCAAACCTGCCTTTTACTTTTGATTAATTGCTTTCTATTCACACTTAAGCTTTAATTATTAATTTCGCTAGCTTTTATTAAAGAATGCTTTATACATTATGTTGCTATACTTTTACTGATATATATATTTAATTTACATATCTTTATGTATGTATCTACACATATAGGCTACATATTCACAAATATATATAAAGTATATCTATGTATATATCAATTCTATGTATTTATGTATATTTGCACACACACACACGCATATGTGTGTAGAATGTATATATATTTATATATAAGCATTTCGTGGTCCAAAGGAAATGGGCAGATAATAAATGGTAGTCTGAGATCATGTGAGTATGGCATCTTAAAGAAAGGGCAACCAGCCAACCATGGCGCAGTATGAAAACACATGGGTGTATGATGTAAAAAAATGGCAGCCTCCATGTATGCAGCAGGCAGGAGCTTCCTGCTCGGATGCACTGCTAGGGAAAGTAGAAAGGAGTGCCTGGTCCTGCCAGCCAATCACAAGGCAGTATGAAACATGTGGGTCATGACCTTGTCAAAAATGGTGGCTCCCCGCCATAAAATGGCAGCTGAAACAAAATGGTGAAAAGCTGTGGAGTGTACAGACCATGTGATGGGAGGACACTTCTGGGGCAAGTGGGATAAGTGGCTGCTGGAAGGGGCGGTGCTTCTGCCAAAAGTTGGGGACCAGGTACGTGTTTGTACCAAACTTGAATTAATATTGTTCTCATAGTGCTGAAGTGCTTATGAGAGCTACCATCAAAACTAGAAGTCTAATACATTTAGAGATTGACCACACTGTTTAGGAAGGGAAGACTGGAGATTACAGGGAAATAAGGCTTTTTTTGAGAGAGCAGAGACAACACCACTAAAATGGACTAGAAAAGAGGAGGAAATAGCAGTATTCCTTAGAGGGACTAAGTCTTTGGTGAATACTTTTTAGGATTTTCTGAGAATCAGTAATAGGTTAAGGGAGAGACTGGGATTTCTGGGTGACAAGAGAGAAGACTTGTGAAGAGGGAAAGTCATACTTTTTCAGGAGTTGGTAGGAAAATACCATTCTTGGTTCTGGATGATTGTGACGTGTTCATGGGCTGGGAGGAGGCTGAAGAAAAAACTGTGGTGCACTGAAAGTCTGATGGAGCAGTAATAACAGCAGGAAGAAACATGCTGTCTTCATTAATCCTTTATTAAGATTCACCTAGTACACCTGATAACATTAAGTAGCTGCCAATAAAATGTGAATTAGCATCCACATCTCTGGAAACCATAGTATCTCCTTCAAGTGCTCTGTGTTCAAAACGGAGGAAGAAGCATGCGTACCATTTTCAGAATGCTGTAAATCTGTTAAAGCAGCTGTAGAAGGCAGGCCAATACTTGGAGGTAATTCCTGGTTCAGATCACTGTGAATCCTCAGTCATCCTTTGGCCCTGCAATCATGTTGTGAAATGGGAAGATACCAAAATTAAAAATTTAAAGCTTAGAGAGATACCATGTAAATCTACATGGAAATACAAATTTGAATAATGGTTGCCTCAAAAAGATTGAAGCCCTATGAACCACTCTTCCCAGTCCTGTAGTCAGGGCTTACCCTTTCCCAACTAATTTACAAGCAAACCAATCTTACCCACATTGTGGTTCTTAATTGTGAAGTGATACATTTCTGGAAATTACTCAATAGCTTTTTGTTTTTTTTTTTTTATTAGCTTTTTTTTAGATAGACTAATTGGAAAGCAGAGAAGAGATATAGGAGGAAAGGAAATTAGGAGTAGAAAAATGTGTTATTGTTGATGAAGGGCTTTCTGCTTTCTAAGATGGTTGTGAAGATGAAGGTCACAAGCACAGTTCAGACAGGGAAGAAGTAGGAGAAATATGGGAATAGGACCAACATAGTCAGAAGTGAAGCACCATTTCCAAGATCATCAAGGATGGCTCCTGAAGATAAAAGTTGAACATACAGTTTAGATGTTCAGGAGGAATGATTTTAGGTTGATATTAAGGTTAGCTTTAATTTCTGGTGTAAAATTAAGCAAAGGACTTTATCAAGTTAATATAACAAGTTCCTGAAATAAAATACTTGCTCAGATCCTGATCTAGCAGAAAATGGCATAGAACAGAATTACACTGACCTCAGTCAGCTGCATTTCTGCCCCAAAATCAGAAAATCAAAGTTACATTTACTAGATGGAAAATTCTATCTTCAGAAGCTGTGATCTTGTAAAAGACTTGAAGGAGAAAAGGAGAATCAGTTGTAGCTCATTAGAAGAATATGGGATCCAATGAGATGTTATGTTGCAGACGACCATTATGATCCTTAAACACATACATGAAAATGTTTCAAATAGGAGAAGGGAATCTTTTTATTAGTTTGTATTTGGCATTGATATGGCCATTATGGGAAACCTGTCCATTCCTGGTACCCACAGCTGAGAAAAGATATTGAAAAGGATTGGAAAGGGTTCAGAAATTTCCATAGGAATGATTACAGGTTTGAAAACACTGTGCAATGAAGTATTCCATGCTCTATTTAATTTTTCAAAAGGAAGATAAAGGTGTGACTAGACATGGTCTATAAATATCCACTGAAGCAATAAAAATGTGATAACACAAGTTTTTTCGGTCTTAGAAGGAAAAACTTGAAAAGATCCAGTGGTCAGGAATTGAAACTTGGCAAACTGGTTCTGGAAAGAAATACCCATTTTCAGCAAAAATGATAGAAAACAGTAGAATGAATGGTCAAGAGCGATAGTAGGTTTTTCATTATCTGGCACTTTCAAGTAAGTATATAAAGTTTTTGTTTGTTTCTAGAAAATACTGTACAAGCATAGATCCTAGAATTAAAACTGGAATTTCTTCATAGGAATCATGTCTTTATCTGAAGTGCAGTTAAAGTTCAAACACAATTAACTTATTTTAATATCAACTGGAAATTTTGTCTAAGATGGTTATGTAAAAAGATTTTTTTTTTGCATATTCAGTAGAGCAAGACTAACACCTTCACATGGCTATTCACTCCACCTTCCTTAGACATGGATCCTCTGAATTTACCTATTTCCATTGATTGTACAGGGAGGTTAAAGGGTAAGAGTTTTCTGAACAAACATAGGTATCTACAGTAAGTCTTACCCTTAGTCCATCTTGTAGTCAAAACCAGAAATTGGTATTTCTAGGGCATAACTTAGCTCATCCCAAGGTGAACTTCTAAGTACGGCATAAGTACAAACTTTTCCCTAAATATGCCTGCTTATTGTACTGAATTGAAAGTGCTATTATCCCAGTTGCAGATGTTGTAGTCTTTTGAAGCTGTATGAGATGAATCCCATCCTAAATTAATACAATGATTTCTCACGGCCTTTAGGATAACAGGAAATTCTATGAGTAATTAAGAGTTTAGGTATCACAATGACAGTCAATTTTACAATATCCCTGAAAATTTCTAGCTGGAACTGAAAGAAAAAGTTGGTCTCTCTGCCTCACTTAAATTTTGCTGAGTAACTGACATCTTCCTACAGCAGTTATATTTTGTCATTGAGTGGAGCTTTATTTTAAAGGACCAGGTCATGACTTTGGGTTATAATACTTCGTAGTAGACAATCTCAGTTCTACCCAGAATGCTTTATGTGTCTGAGGTCAGACTCGTAGACACCTCATTAGCATCTTCTTACTTTAAAGATGCAAAAATCTCATAGGTAAGGTGAGACTCAGCATGGGTGAAAGGTGGGAAATCAGGAAACTTAATAAAGATTTAGCAATCTTGTTACTCTCTCACACCTTGCATTCTATTACCCTAACAGCTGCCTTTGGTACCATAAATTATATACCTATTTTGACTAAAAGCAACTGCATGATGAGTTGTGAGGCTTATAAAAATCTAGTCAACATTATAGGAAGTGTCTGAGTGATAGACAGAGAGACAAAGTATAATCTCCGTGATTCCCTGATGAAACATACACTGTGGCTTAACCTAATCCCTGAAGGAATGACAGCAAAAATAAGGTGAAAGACCAATTAGCCTTCTCCCATACTAATCCTGGTTAGAGCAGCTTATTCTTTTTTATACTTGCAGGCACATTCCTAGCACTGTGGAAAATCAAAATTGTACTGGCCATACCTTTTCAGAATAATTTCACTGCGATAGCATATCGGTTCGAGCTACCTACAGGTTTGTCACATGCCAGAGTTGAAAGATTTCTGATCCCACTGTAAGATTTTGTAGTGGTAAATCAGGAAGATAAGCCAGGCATGAAAATTAACATTGGGTAGAATGATTTTAAGTCAATTCTATTCAAATTAAATGAAAGGATGGAAGTAGGTCTGTAACTAAGGTTTTCATTGATAAAGGACAAAAGGAAATTAGGCAGAGAAGTCAGCTGGGTAGAACAGATCCAGAACATGAATATAAAGAAGGCCTGTATATTTTCCTTTTCCAACACAGGAAAACTACTGAAAAGTTCTATCTCAAGCAAAAGTTAAACTTTAATAAGATGTTGCTAGACTGTACTAAATGAAAAAGGATAACAGAAAAATCAGTAAGGAAAGAAGAACCACTAAAAATAGAAGCCAATAAAATGTACAGATACAGCAAAATTGTGTTGGACATGGAAAGACTAACAAAAGGAGTATTTTTGAAGTTGTTCAAGACTCATTAACAAGAGAACAATATATATGAAGTGAAAGAGGTAAAGGTTAAGGCAAAAATTTATCAGGCTTCAATAGTAAATATATACTTCAGTTTTCAAGGAAAATTAAAATATTCAAGCAGCACTGAGGAAAAGAAGTAGAATAAATATAAAACCAGAATTGTTCAAATATATTTCAGCTATATATTTTACCAATTCAACCTTACTCTGGGGAGAGCATACTATTTCCTGATTTCAAAAATAATGAAATGGGGGAGGATAGAAAACAACCAACCAAACACAAAAACTACTTCAATAAATTCCAGCTGACATCAATACAAAAATTTGGGGAAAAGAGGATGGTCAAGTATATGTATCTGATTCTTCAAAAATTTGTGATGTATTTAAGTTTGATTTATGATTGACATGAAGTCTGACCGAAGTAATTTTGATATGAGTGGTTTGCTTATTTGTAAGTGAAAATCCATAAAAGACAGTGTAATATTTACATCATCTCTTGAAGTGTGACAGCCATTTTTTTTAACTATATATTTGCCAGGCACCTCTTTGTAATGAATCTTTTTCTAAAAAAATCTGTTTTAAACAGAAAAATTCATTAACAAAGGATCCTAGGAAGCTTATTATTCAGAGTTTCAACATCTACACTGTTTGATGAGAAGCAATAATCTACATAGGATTCTTTTTAATCTTTTGCATGTGTTGAATACTGTAACAAAGTTGAAGATGCCTTAGTCAAGCAATGCAATATATTTCAGTTAATACCAGTATCTAAATTAATTATGTTGTCATAATTCTATAATCCATTATTCCTCACAGGCCAAAATAAACAACACATGTCATAGCATGGCTTTCTCTGTGAGAATAACCAGTGCATCATGGCATTCATGTGATCACAAGAATGTCTTCAAGCTGGGGACAGAATAGAAAAGACTGAGAGTATGCAGCTTCCAAACAACAATGCCTGTAGGAATACGAGTCACATTATGGAATTGGATTGTTTACAGTTTGGAGTAAAAAATACATCAATGACTAGCTGACATTTTTAGCATAAAATATTCACTGTTACGAAAAATTTTGTGTAATCAAGATATTTGCAAGGAAAATTTTCAGCTGTAGCAGTTAATTATTCTGTCTTCAAAGAAAAAATCAATATGATTCTGGAACTGAAAAAGAAATAGAAACCTCATCCCACCCTAAAGCAGATGCCTAAGACAGATAGAACAAGTCACCTCTCAAAGTGTGTTTCACAGTCATTAATTGTACTCAGAGTCTGAAGGACTGGTGTGCACTAGATGTTTAATCTCCAGATGGGTAAAGACAGTTGAGCTGAATACTCCTCCCATCTTCTGATTTTGAGCAGTAAATCTATAAATAAATTTTTAAAAGTTAAAATGAAATAATTATGGAAACTGTTAAAGCGCAAGGAAACTAAACAAGCTGTTTCATTATATTTCATTGCTATTTGAAAGATACTGTTCAACCCTTGAAAAAATTCTACATTTATATGTCATACAAAACTGGTCTGAAGAGAATGTCTTTTTGGTGCCCTGTGCTTACTACTTCTTTGGGTTTCTGTGGCACAGGGGTTTCTTTTGGTAGTGGGGGAGGGGGCTGTAGGGGTGGCTCCTGTAAGAAGCTGCTGGAAGCTCCCTCAGCTCCAAGTCGGACCCGCCTCTGGCCCAGGCCGACCCCCTCAGTGACGGTGGTAGCGCCTCTGGGAGAACAGATTGAAGAAGGGGAACATGCAGTGGGTAGTGGGATTGGAATGTGAGAGGAACCCCTCTGCAGACACCGAGGTCAGTGAAGAAGGAGGGGGAGGAGGGGCGCCTGAGGAGGCTGATGGCCCTGCAGCCCAGGGAGGGGAGCAGGAAAGTGGAGACCCCCCCAAGATGGCCATGACTCCTTGGGAAAAATCACGCTGGAGCAGTGTGTGACTGGAGAGCAGCCCACAGAAAGGACCCACGCCAGGGAAGTTTGGGAAGAACTGAAGCCTGTGGAAAGGACCCACGCCAGGGAAGCTTGTGAGGAACTGCAGCCTGTGGAAGGGACCCCCACTGGAGAAGCTGGTGAAGGACTGTCTCCTCCGTGGGAGGGACCCCACGGTGGAGCACGGGATGAGTGAGGAACCTTCCCCCTGAGGAGGAAGGAGCGGCACAGACGATGTGTGGGGAGCTGACCCCAACCTCCATCCCCTGTTCCCCTGTGCCGCCGGGGGGAGGAGGGAGAGAGAACCGGGAATGGAGCTGAGCCAGGAAGGCAGGAGGGGTGGGGGGGAGGTGTTCTGATGATTGGTTTCCCTTCCTAATACCCTTGGTTTTTATTTGATTTGTAGTAAATTAAATGGATTTTGTTTCTTCCCCAAGTTGAGCCCGTCTTTTGCCCGTGACCATAAGTGGGGAGTGATCCCTCCCAGTCCTTGTCTCGACCCACGAGCCTGCCTTTGTATTTTCTCTTCCTCATCCCAACGTGGCCAGGGGAGGGGGTGGGGAGCGAGCAAGTTGCTGCATGGTGCTTTGTTACCACCTGGGCTGAAACCACGACACTATTCCAGAAAAAATAAGGATTCTTACGAGTTTTCTATAATAAAGAGTATATGCTCAAAAATTCTTCTAGATTTGCTTCTTTAGGTTTCAACAACATACTTAAGCACACATGTAAATTTGAAGTACACTGAAGTTTCACAAACTTGAGATACAGTTTACTATTCTGCCTGACTGGTACCTTAGGTATCAGTCTCAGAAGGTAAAATGCTAAGAAGCAAAAGTTTTAGGTGTTAGACTTGTTCAGTACTTCCCAAAGTCGACATCTGAAGACAGCCTTACTGCAAGTGTCACTGCTATTGTTCAATACAACAGCAAAAGTCAGGCATCTGCATGAGTTTTAACACACTTTGCTATTTGCCTCTGTTTTCCCACAGTAATTGCCACTAGATCAGGGTCACAGTATTGAGATGACAGTGAGAACAACAACATAGATAGGATACCTACTAACTGAGAGTCAGGATATTTGTGGAAACTGCAAAATAATGTGGATGAAATAGTGATCTAAATGGTAGTAGCTGCCTATAGGATTGCTGGCACTGGTAGGAATGGACTGGGTTGGAGCCACAGAGCAGAATTATGTGGTATCAGTTGGGAGGGACCTCTGGTAGTCCCTTGCTCCAACCCCCTGCTCAAAGCCGAGCCAACTTAGAATAAGGTTGCTCAGCACCTTGTCTGGAAAAGTTTTGAATATCTACAAAGATGGAGATTCCAAAACCTCTTTGAGCTTCCAATGAGAAACTGAGGAAATAAAGAAGTTAGAAGAAAATTAATAGGAAAAAAAACCAAAACAAAACAAAAAAACCCCCAAACAACAGAGTGAAGAGGGAAAAATTAGAACCAAATCATAAAGTGCATGAAGGAAAAAGGCATACCCAGCCTTGGTTATGTCACTCTTGCTCTAGGGTGGCTGAATGGTTATAGCAGATCTTAATCCCAATACGGTCCTTGGTTTAATACACCATTTTATTTTATTTTATTTGAATTATACAAGACCTACTTCAAATGCCTAAAATTCACTCCCCAGAGGACACCTATCAGTTTTGTCTCACTATATACATGCTCTGTAGTGAAAATTGGTCACTGTTTTGACACCAGCACTTACAATGGTGTACTGAGTCTGGCAGGAATGGAGTTTAACTTTCTTCATGGGAGTCCATATGATGCTGTGTTGTGAATTTGTGACCAAAACGGTGTTGATAACCCACTAATGATTTGTCTATTGATGAACAGTGCTTGCATAACTTCAAGGCTTTCTGTTCCTCACTCTTTGCCCCTACAGCAAATAGGCTAGTGGTGGACAAGAAGTTGGGAGAGGAAACAGCCAAGACATTTGACCTGAATTGACCAAAGGGATATTCCATACCATGCAATGTCATGGTCCACAATTAAAAATTTAAGTGGGGAGGGAAATGTCTTCCAAGCTCGCTGTTGCTCAGAGACAGGCATGGAACCAGTCTGGTTGTGGGAGGTGGTGACTGATTGTCTTTGCATCACTTGTGGTTGGGTTTTATTCCCCTCTTTTCTTCACTTTATTGAAGTGTCTTTATCTTGATCCATGAGTTTTCCCACTCTTGATCTTTCTGTTTTCTCCCTTGTTGCACTACAGAAGTAGGAGTGAGTGAGCAGCTGTGTGGTTGCTTACTGCTGTCTGGGTTCAACCCACCACAAATGGCCAGAAAATAGGACAGAACAACAGCATGAAAAATTCTTCTTTTTTCTTTTTTCTTCCCCTTCTATATAAATATTTCTGAACAATCATAGCCCCACTTCTCCAGCTGAATTTTACCACTCCCTCCGTATACTATTATTTCTTTTCTTTCACTGATGCTCAGAGACATTAATTATAAGATCCCCAAACCAGGCATACTCTATTCTATTCATATGTGTACTATTTTAGTTGATACATTTACTTCTTTGTCTCTAAGTCTTGCACAGCAACTTCTTTACAGGAGAAAAAGTGAAGAGCTGGTGTTATATATGAAACAGACAGGTAGTGTTTCACTCAAGGGAACACCTCCTCTAACGATTATAATTTATAAAACAAAATATCCTGAGTATGACACTAGTCAATTTAGTCTGATATAAAACAGGGCCTATGTTTTCTTTCATTTATATTTTTATGATATGTAATGTCTTTATAATTTCCACCACTCACATCAAAGCTGCCAACTGCTGAGTGTCTAAATAAGTAGCATGTGAAGAAAATGAATGCATTGCTAAATGTCCCATTACGTCCATGGAGAATACACTTGGATTTGGAGTCAGGAATCTTAAAATTGAGACAACAAATGAATGGTTTTCACTCCAGTGGAGTGAGGGTTTTGGCAGTGGCAATTCTATTATGCTCTGTGTCTGAATGGACAGAGAAAAACAAAGACAGAGAGAGGAACGAATAAAATACCAAACCCATGCAAACCTATTGCAATACCTCAACTCCAGGACTGAATGACAATTACTTCAAGAGAAAGTGAGAAAAATAAATCTGGTAGAAATTGATGCAACCAGAGGCATGTTATCTCAAAGGGCTGAAATTATTTTGGATATACTGGGGTGCAGATAGGAGTGGGGAGATGGGAAGATGAGAATTTTTACCATTTCCATTGTTGAAACCAGGAATGTTTATCTGTTAATGCCTACACATGGCTGGATCTCTAGGCACTTCAGCTGTGACTGTTAAAAGAAATAATGCCCAGAAGGACTCTCAAGCATGTCTGACCATATTACTGAGATATTAGGACTGTCTCTGGTCCAGTTTTAGTTCACAACAGCTGACACACTGCCAACACCTGAGAGCACTTTAGGAGTTAGAACTACCCACTCCCAATAACTACTCCAGGTGTACTCACCCTTTGTGGAAGCCTAGAGAATTCACCAGCAGAGATGCAAATATATTTTGCTGCTTGACCCCAATGACCAGAAATTTTCCTGGTCCCATTTAATTTTTCAGTATAGATATATCCTTAATGATTGTCATAAATTACACACTAAGAATAAAGTAAAATTGCTAGGCATAATTATCTTGTGTCATTTGAGATGCCCTTGGGTGTCCCTTTTGGTTGCCACTCCAAAAGAATGTCAGGATTTTACCTAGGTGTAGATTGTGTCACATCTGCCAGCCCCACACAAATGTTTTAGATGCACTGCAGCATATCTAATAACATTACACACTTAAAAGTCTAGCCAACTAGATTGAGTAGTGAGCTACACATGGCAGACAGTCAGCTCACACATGACACCTGCAATGCAGACACCTACCTTTAAGTAATGGAATCCTGTGTGGCTAAGACAACACCATCGTAGCTCAACCTGTAATGCTGTCACTACTAATCAAAGGCCAAACAGGTATTGGATTAAATAGTTTGTATAGCAGGAAAACAACACCAGAACTCCACAAAGAGGAAAATCTGACTTAGCTAAGCTCTCAAAATTCTCCCATCTTATGCTTTAGTTCAAAAGACTTTCCTCCTTCTGAGAAGAAATCAACGTTAAACTGTGATTGAAATTATTTAGTCCTGTATCACTGTTGTGATGAATGCTACCAAAAACAGCAATAGGAAATAACTGTTTTTTTCCTCCTAGGACATAGGCAAGTGAGTATCTTACCAAGAAACCTGGAGAAAATCCCTGAACATACTATGTTATAGTAAGTAACTATCCAATGGTTGAGAAAAATCAAGTCTTAAATAATAATTCATGAAGTAAAACCAGGATGTCATGTTGTGTTAGGATACACTAGGTTATCATGTCTTATAGAGTGTATCTTAATGTGAATTGACACAAGGAAGCACTCATTGATTTATGTCACTAATTTTAGGACATGATTTTTTTGGTTTAGCTGCTGCTCTTGTTTTTACTATTATTGTTACTGTTACTGTTATATTATCCTTGATCTATTACTGCTTTTTTTCACACCAAGATTTGACAGGTGGATAATGAATATTGTCTATTGTGGCCTTACTATGATTAGAAGTGGATAGCAATTGTTCTGCTATTGACTCATTTCTGCTATTGACAAGCTAATTCTGAAATTTTTTTAGCTTATCAAGATCTATTTTCAGCTGAAGTGTATGCGTCTTATGGTTAGCAAGCTGATCTTTTAGTAAAACTGTAGGATCTAGCCCATTAGTTCATCAGTCAATGCATATGGTACTTTTTATTCTATGCAGTTATTTACCTGTACTGTGGTAGCATTCTAAGTCATCAGTTGTGATCAAGGGTGAGTGAGCCCCACACAAAGAAAAAGTCTTGGAATAATCATGTGATCTTCAACTAACCAATAGTTGGTGTAGTCAAGATGAAGTGCCTCATGATATCACCATTTTTAGTCATCTGTTAATTACCTAATCCAGGCTAATCTTCTGGGTTCCCTCTATACTGGCTCCAGAGAGCATTTCTTCCCACTTGTAACTGACATTTATCTTTTGCTGATGTAACCTAACTTCTGTAACTGTCTGTGTCTCTCTGAATGCCAAAAGAGCCTGTATAAACTTCTAGAGTGATTGAGTTCATAGGATCATAGGAGAATCCAGGTCGGAAGGGATCTCAGGTAGCGATCTTGTCCGAATTCTTGTTCAGAGTAGAATCAGACCAGGTTGCTTAGGGCTTCCATAAAAATCTTTGAGGACAAGAACTGCACAACCTCTCTGCACAACCTGTTTGG
>VYZV01000397.1:342-14212 GCA_013401275.1 Pandion haliaetus
GAGAATAAATATAAGCACTTTATGCTCCTGCATGATTTTCCTACTGTTTTTTTAACACTTGTGAGCCATCCACTGGGCTGTGTCTCTCAGTGTAGACATCAGAAGAAAATGACTCAGAGGTGCTGTGACACTTCTTCGTTGACACGCTGAGTTGCTGGTAGGTTGAAGATGTGCATGGTAAAACTTCCATTTTGCGCTCTGTTCATTGGCCTAGTCTTTCCACATGTGTGAAAAACATTGCTTAATATATACTATTGTATATCTTTGAAATATTATCAGCAATTTTATATTAGGTTTTAAATCACCCCTTTCATCCAAGAACGCTAACCAAGTATGTGGATACACAAATAAATGGAATGTTGAAATTCAGATTACAAAGTATTCCTCAGTACCAAAAGTATTAGTACAAGTTTAATCAATTTGATGGAATTTAGCCTTCTCTTAATATTTGACTGAGGCTACTGACCATATTTGCCTCAGGTAGCCTAGATAAAAGTTCCTTTGCTTTCTCATGAGAAAGAGGGTCACATACATAGGCCAGTAATGTGTAGATCATCTTTATTACTCAACTGAATCTTTAGGACTTTCTACATGTTAATTTTCTAAGCAATTCACAATCATTTTAATAATATCTGTATGTATTACTACAAGAAGGCAACTTAAACTGCTCCCTCAGGAAGTCACTTACATCTAACTACAATTAACTATAATAAAGGCTATTTACACTTCATTGTCTCAGACTTTTTCATGCATACCATAGATTTTGGGGCAGAGACTTTGCTGTATTTTTGAATGCTTTTGCAAATGGTCATAGTTTCAGAAGCTCTCATCCAAATGATAATTTGGGACTTGGTGGAGTAGAATGTATGTATAAGCTAGCAGAAATCTGAAGCTTTCATTTTACTATTGAAAAATTATATGTAGTTCTAGCTGAAGATGGATTTAAATATTAATCCATTTTCAGATGCATGCAACCTTTAAGGAGTGGTTATCCTTCTGGAAGAATCTGGAGCTTTTTCAAAGCTCCACAGCTCCATTTAAAGTGTTTTCAGTAAATTTATATGCTATTGGTGTGAGAAAGAAAAGGTGCTTTTAGTATTTTTAGTGTAGCTGCACATGGAAACAAATATCATTATCTTTACTTCTTTGCATAGAGAGGCATATAGAAGCATCTAGATAAATACAGCTGAATAACTAGGCACTTCTGTGCATGTAAATAATAAAGACCATTGGATCTTTTTATATCATGCGACCTCTATGTACAATGTAATCAACAAAGCAATATTTGCCCTATTTTTCACTCAGAAAACAAAGTATGAAGCTATACATACTAAATGTAAATTCTTAGTTTACTTCTGTTAGTATTTAAAGGCAGTTGGATTGCTCATTCATGTCCCCAAAATTCTGTATTGTCATTTATTTGTATGGCATATAATAGATATCACTTAGCTGAATGAACACTACTTTGAAACTGTGGAGTAAACTGGAAAGCAAGGGACATTCCTCTGGAAAATGTTTACTCTGTGGAGCTGTCCATCTGTTTCGGCTGTCAAGATGCTCACTCAAAGTCTTGATCTTTAGAAGCAACATAAGAGTAATAAATTAACTTTCAAGAACGTATTCATTCAGTTCTCCCTCTGCAGGGTATTTGAGCACCAGCCCAGTACACATCTGCTTTCTTACATGGAGATTAGAAATGTGAACATTATGGAACAGAATCTGGAAAAGGCATCAAATTGATGTCTTTGAAGAGAGGCAGATTAATTTTGGAACTTGCTTGATTCCATGGTGAAATTATACCATTCAAAAGTGGAATGACGTTAAGGGTATTTTTCCAGAATGATATATAGCAATCTGTAGTAGCAGCATTGCTATGTTGTTTGCCATTTTTTATGAATTCACTTTTCATTACAGTGTTAAGTGCCATTAATGTGGCTTTCCTGATTTTGCCCTTTGATATGGTATGTGGAACAGAGCAGTAAGTATTCTATCAGTAGAGATCAAAGCAGCTTTTGCAGTACTCGATGTGTCTGGCATCTTGGTATGTCTGTAATTCTGTAGAAAAATGTATACTGAAGCATCTGTAAAGAGTCTAAAGTTTTGTATTGGCATAGCATAAATCTACAACCAGTGGAATCGTATATTTGTATAAGCCTTGCATAAAATGGATCCTATGAGAGAGAATTCTTTCTATATTTCCAATTCCTCATTTCTGGAAACCCAAGAGCTGCTCCACTGCAGTTTACCAGAATGGGAAATACAGGAGGTATGTGGAGTATAAAGCCTGATGAAGAGAATGAGGATTTCTTTCAAAAATCATACAGTTCAAAACTCAGTCTTTTTAGGTTCATAACATAGCCACCTATGGCCTGTGGGGTAGAATCTTTTTGTAAAATGGCTTTGTCCTCAAAATACCCATGCAGAAAGCAAGAAACTCATATCTAATCTTTTTGCCCTAAAGTGTTCAAAAACTACTCTCCTGTCTTTCAGGATTCAACTCTAAACATCATGCTGCAATCTGTTCTCAGAGCTTGCAGCCTCCACATATCTTCTTAGAGTTAAGAAAGTGTTTGAAAAAAAGAAGGTGAGATTCATGGGAGAGGAAGAAAATGAGTGCTTGTGCAAAAGAGCACCTGGCTTTTAATTTGGTTGTCAGCAATGTCCTCTATGGTTGAAGAGCAGGTCACAGGTCTTGTTCCAAGGACTGCTCCTTGTAACTGAAGTAGCACCACTGCTCCAGCAGCTCTATTTTGAAAGAAAGCAGTGCTTTCTAAGAAACTGAATCTATCCAGGATGTGAGAAGTGTACTCTGAAAATGCCTACCTATTATTCTGAATTCAGTAATTGGATAAAAGTGTAATTGTGTTACTGAAAAACTTTTAGAACTATAAAAATACATTACAGGATTACTAAAGTCTATTTGAAGTAGTTACTCGCTAAATTTTGGTTTTAAGCTGTAAGTAGACAGGTGAAAGGTCAAGGTATTACAGTGCACACCTTAGAAAACACTTAAAAAAAATACAATCATTGTTTTCGTTGTCTTTGTTTCAGGCTAATTTAAAAAGCCATTGATGTCCTGTTATGGAAAAAAGGTATCTGAAGCAATAGCAACCTCTAATCAAAGCAGATGGACATTGTCATATGTGAGGGAGTGTGTAAGACCATTTAATAATATGAATTATATAGATAGAGGGTTTCTCAAGGTATTGTTTCGATTGAAGAAACTGCCTGGTTGTAGTGGTTTAACCTTGGTTGGCTGCCAGATGCCCACCCAGCTGCTCTCTCAGTCCCTCTCTTCAAAAGGACAGAGGGAGAAAATAAGATGGAAAAGCTTGTGGGTCGAGATAAAGACAAGAATATCACTTACCAATTACTCTCACAGCAAAACAGACTTGACTTGGGGAAAATAAATTTAATTTATTGCCATTTAAAATAGATTTGGATGGTGAAAAACAAAGACAGAAATTAAGACACCTTCCCTCCCCTCTCCAATTTTTCCACAGGCTCAACTTCACTCCTTTGTTCCTGACTACTTGACCTCCTCCCCCACTTGAGCAGCTCAGGGTGTGTGCGGAATGGAAGTTATGGTCAATCCATAACAGCTCTTCTCTGCTGCTTCTTCCCTCTCACACTTTTCCCTGCTCTAGTGTGGGTCCTCTCCACAGGCTGCAGTCCTTCAGCAAATATCCACCTTCTCTGGTGTGGTGTCCTCCATGGGCTGCAGTGTGGATACATGCTCCATTGTGGTCTCTCCAGGGACAGCAGGGAAATACCTGCTCCACTGTGGTCTCCTCTGCAGTTGCAGGGGAATCTCTGCCTTGGCACCGGGAGCACCTCTTCCCCTCCTCCTTCTCTGACCTTGGTGTCTGCAGAGCTGTTTCTCACACGTTTTTCCCTCACTCCTGACTGCCATGCAGCATTTTGCCCTTTCTTAAATCTGTTTTCTACCACCTTGGCCGAGGGGCTCAGCCGTGCCCTGGGGTGGGTGGGTTGGAGCCGGCTGGAACCGGCTGTGTCCAGCACGGGGTGGCCCCGGCCTCTCCTCACAGAGGCCGCCCTGCAGCCCTACTGCCAGCACCTGAGCACCTGCACCCAATGCTCCGGTAATAAAAAAGGAATAGCACAAATATATCACAGAAAGAAGAAGAAAGTGAGGACACAGCTATATAAGAATATGTATTTATAAAATCACAGTATCACTGGGGTTGTCAGGCAGGATTTTTCTGTTGTGTTTACAGGAAACTCCTTGATGACATAAAGCTGGTGGAGTGAGGTCTTCCACCAGCAATGTAACCTGCAGAAATTCAACAAAAGATCTGAGTTTAGAAATGGGTGGACATGGAAATGAATCCAGTGATATGCCCATCTGGTAATTTCTATTGTATATACTTTGCATTTTGTGGTAGATAATCAAATACCCACCAGTTTCTCCCCTGGAGAGATGAAGTCATGCACCAGGGCACCACTTAGAGCACCCCACTTCCAGTGTGGAGGTAAGGTCCTCTACAGAGTGCTTAGCTCTCTGCTCGTGCATGGTGTGCATCTAGGATCAGCAACTGGAATAAACTTCTTTTCTGGTTAATATGTAGTGTGGTCATAAGGGCCTAGAAGCAGTGGATAGCAGCAAATCAGCCTCCAAACCTACCCTCTTTGCACCATCCCGAAAGGTAATGGACACAGTCTGGGTCTAGCATTTCTTAGTGAAATCTTGTTGCTCAACAAAAAGTGTACATGGAGTTCTCTTTCTGCTGAGGCAGTAGGAACAAAGAGAAAGCAATTATTCTTAGTCAAAAATCCCAATCCCAACATGCAGCTCTGAATCATGATACTTTATTTCTATCCTTTCCCATGCTCATTCTAGGAAATTATTCTCTAGCATTTATTGGGTTTTCTGGTTGTTTTTTTTCTTCCTACATGCATAATCAGTGCCCTCATCTCCTTTTTAGGTTTTTCTTCAGGAAATTTTTCAGCTTGAATGGCTTATTTTTGCTTAAGGCTACGTAACAGGGAGATGGCTTCCCTTGTTTCAAGCTTAACAAAGAAATAGAATTGCTCTGACCTACATACATGCCAGTCAGAGATTAGGCAGATAAGAAATTCTGACTGAAAAGAAGAAAATGGCAGAGAGAAACTCAGGATGATTTAAAATAAGAGGGATAGAAATGAAATACATACAAATGGGCTGCTTCACTTCCTTGAAAAAAGATTATTTACTTGTATCAAACTGCAAGAAAACATGATTCTTAGCTTGAAGACAGAGCAAAAAAATACAGCAAAAAATTTTATCTATATTGCAGCTGCAGACTCCTCTAGTTAGCTCTTAGTTACTGTCTTCTTACCCATCAAAGTGGTATCTATAGGACCATTACAACAGACTTGAATAATCCCATCTACTCCCAGAATGCAACAAAATATGTTAAGGGGAACATAAACGTATTGTAGCTGTATTGTTTCAGGAGCTAAGTTTAAATAGGCATCTGCTTCATACCCTGTTATATCATACACAGTTTTGCTTCACTAATTTCATATCTTATGTTAATTATAAGCAGGAATTCATCAATAAAATTATTTTATTCCCCTAGCAGAGCTAGTCCAAACGATGTTTTACAGAGTTTCCTTATCATGAAATCATGAAATCATAGAATCATAGAATGGTTTGGATTGGAAGGGACCTTAAAGATCACCTAGTCCAACACCCCTGCCCCCTGGGCAAGGACACCTTCCACTAGATCAGGTGGCTCAAAGCCCCACTCAACCTGACCTTGAACACTTCCAATGATGGGGCATCCACAGCTTCTCTGGGCAACCTGTTCCAGTGTCTCACCAGCCTCATCATA
Source organism: Pandion haliaetus (assembly GCA_013401275.1). Taxonomy (NCBI): domain Eukaryota; kingdom Metazoa; phylum Chordata; class Aves; order Accipitriformes; family Pandionidae; genus Pandion; species Pandion haliaetus. Next base: position 6,180 of record VYZV01000397.1, read on the forward strand.
AAAAATTTCTTCCTTATGTCCAATCTAAACATACTGTCTTTCAGTTTAAAACCATTGCCCTCTTGTCCTGTCCCTACAGGCCCTGGTAAAAAGTCTTTCTTTGTTTTTCTTTTAAACCCCCTTTATATATCAAAAGGCTGCAATAAGGTCTACTGGGAGCCTTCTCTTCTGCAGGCTGAACAAGTCTGATTCTCTCAGCTTGTTTTCACAGAAGAGGTGTTCCAGCCCTCTGGCAATTTTCATGTCCGTCCTCTGGAGTCACTCTAACAGGTCCATGCTTTTCTTGTACTGGGGATGCCACAGCTGGAAGCGGCACTCCAGGTGGGGTCTCACGAGAGTGGAGTAGAGGGGGAGAATAACCTCCCTCCACCTGCTGGCCACACTTCTTTTTATGCACCCCAGAATACTGTTGGCTTTCTAGGCTGCAAGTGCACATTGCTGACTCATGTCGAGTTGTTCATTCATCAGTATCCCCAGGTCCTTCTCTGCAGGGCTGCTCTCATCCCATGATCTGTATTGATACTGGGGATTGCCCTGGCCCATGTACAGGACCTTGTACTTGGCCTTGTTGAACTTCATGAGGTTCACATGGGCCCACTGCCCAAGCCTCTCAAGGTCACTTTGAATGGCATACCTTCCCTCAAGTGAATTGACTGCACCACTCAGCTTGGTGTCATATGCAAACTTGCTGAGGGTGCACTGAATCCCACTGTGTATGTCATTGATGAAGATATTAAATGGTGTTGATCCCAGTATGGACTCTTGAAGGACACCACTCATTACAGGTTTCCACTTGGACCTTGAGCAATTGACTATAAGTCTTTGGATATGGCCATCCACTCAATTCCTTATCCATCTAATAGCCCATCCACAGAACCCGTATCTCTCCAATTTAGCATGAAGAATGTTGTGGGGGATGGTATTAAAGGCCTTACAGAAGTCTGGGTAGATGACATCCATAGCTCTTCCATTGTGCACTGGTGCAGTCGCTCCATTGTATAAGGCCACTAGATTAGTCAGGCACACCACCTAGCTTATTCCACCTAGCTACTGGGTAATGTTGATTTATTGTGATTTTTTTTTTTTTTTATCCCCATATGGGTAAAACTAAATGTTAAAATACAGGATTTCCTGTTAAAATACAGGTTGTCATTTTCTACGTCTAAGAGGTAGAAACAGTTGCCACTGTTTCTGTGAAGAAATTTTGTTGTGTGTGCTAAGATGAGGTGAAAAGGTCACCTCTAGGCTGCAGGCATGTCTTTGGAACAAACAGAGGTATAATTATATGACAGGTAAAAACCCCTGCTCTCACTTTAATCTCATCAGCATAGTGATCATGTGGTACCTTGAATGTAGACCAGCGACCAGCAAGAGTATCCCTCTTGCTGAAGCCTGTGCTGGCAAATTTTCATTACTGTTATGTTGTGCTAGTAAACTTAAACTTGGAGCAGATATGTCTTCCTGTATTCAAATGTAGCCTCATCTGCAATGCAGATAAACCTTTGCTGGGAGGCATTAATTTCTCCTAATCTGCTCTCTGAGAGTTAGCTGCCTCATCTAAGCTTGTTGTCTCAGCTGTTTCAGTAGTCAGTGGAGATGTAATTGGTACCTCCCCAGGGGGTTTCACCCTACTGGGCTTAGACATCCAACCTAGGAAGGTATAAAGCACTCTCCAGAGTGATCAGTCTCTCTCTCAAACCTTTTTAATAGCATTAAGTGAGAGAGTTCCACCTTTGATATCAATAAACTAATCTTACTAAAGCTGATTTTTTTTTTTTTTTTGTATTTTTGGAGATTTCACTAAGTATCGAGAAAGCTTTCTGACTGTGTATGAACAAGTATGCTTTACACCCTTCATCAATTTTCATTGCCATTTTTAGTGAATTGAGGGTACCTTTGTGTCGGTTTTACCTGTATATTTCACATAGCACCAGTCTTTCTTTGCTTTGGTCCTTTTGAGAGTGAAGGAGATCTTGTTATTACAAACCCTTTTTACCCTTAGTTAACAGCCTAGAACATTGTTTAAAATGAAGTGTATAGATTGAAATTTGTATTAACTATCATAAGTCTTTATCATTTTTCTTCTCTGTAATTTTGAGACTTATTAAAATGTAGATGACAGTATTGGAAATGAATCATGCCTAATGCATTGTATTATTACTGTGTGCTCTCAGACACTGAATAAAACGGTAATCTAAGAAATTGACATACAGAAAGACAGAGTCACTTATTACATGCGTTCCTGAGTAGTCTAAGCATGGGTTAACTATCTCACATTGGCTATAATGTTATTCACTTGCGTGAATCCTTGTTTGTAATAATGAAATAATTGTAAATAAATCAATTGTTACATTGTCGTGGTTTAACCCTGGCCAACAACTAAGCACCACGCAGCCGCTCACCGACCCCCCCACACACCCAGTGGGATGGGGGAGAAAATCGGGAAAAGAACTAAAACTCGTGGGTTGAGATAAGAACAGTTTAATAGAACAGAAAAAAAGAAACTAATAATGATAACACTAATGAGATGACAACAATAATAATAAAAGGGGTGAAATATACAAGTGATGCACAACGCAATTGCTCACCACCCGCCGACTGACGCACCTGGAAGTCCCCGAGCCGCAACGCGCCCGCCGCAGTTCCTAAAACGTCATATGGTATGGAATACTCCGTTGGCCACTTTGGGTCAGCTGCCCTGACTGTGTTCCCTCCCAGCTTCTTGTGCCCCTGCAGCTTTCTTGCTGGCTGGGCATCATAGGCTGAAAAGCCTTGATTTTAGACTAAACATTACTTAGCAACAACTGAAAACATCAGTGCGTTATCAACATTCCTCTCATACCTAGCTCAAAACTTAGCACTGTACCAGCTGCTAGGAAGACAATTAACTCTATCCCAGCTGAAACCAGGACATACATGAACTCTCCATGGTCAATATCTTATTTTAAAACAGCTTTCTTGTGGTAAATGAAGAGAATGGACAACAGACAAGCAAACTTAAGGAGGCAGATTCATGCATGGTTCACAAAGGGAATATATTATAAATGACCTTAAGTCATGGTCAATTAGTTTTTTATTTCAGTAATTATTATAGGAATAATCACCTTCATAAATTTGAAAATGTCTGTTTTTAAAGAATAAAGTATATGAATTCATTTTTCAGAACATGCCATACAGAAAAAAAATAAACTGAGGTAATTTGGATCTATTGTGAATCCAATCAGTATGACAAAAGGACTTACACTAGCACAAATAGGTATTATGTTCATTTCTGGAAAGCATTTAGAAATGCTTCTGCTGCCTGGGTATCACAATATGCTACTATGCTTACTCTTTTTATATTGCCAAAATGTGAGTTAGTAGGTTAGTCTTAAAGGGTTACTTAATGTAAACATGCTAAATCTCTTATTGAGTATGGCCTTCAGTAAGCATTTGGTAACAAAGCAGCTCATTTTCCATGGACATCTTCACTGAGTTCTGTAGTTTAGTAACTATGGTTATGTAAAAGTCAACAGTAGTTTAAATCACGCTCTGCCTTCATGTCACTGTTTATACAGTAGATGAGACTTTCTCAGTAAATAAAGACTTTGAGGGAGCTTTAGTTGAACAAAAAAGCAAAACTCTTATTGACTTCAGTGGGGAGAGGATTTTGGTTTTGCGTTTTTACAGAGGCTCCTGTCATTTCAGTACTTGAGCCTTTGGATGCTGAGAGTTTCAGATCACTCTAAGATTAATGTGAGCAAACAATATTGTGCATCTAGTAGAACCAGTCCCCACCTACCAAAAAACATGCTTAAACAGCTATCACAAAGCCTTGCTTTGTGCTGTATATGTCTGAAATGAATTCCAGAATTCCCAAAAGATCATAGGAAGTTACTGTTGGAGACAGGAGAGGCAAACTGAAGACCATATTTTTGTTTTCACCCCTTTTGTTTAGAACACATTAAAGAGAGATGGCAAGGTAAGTCATCAGCAGCTGAGCAAAATTAGTGAGGAAAGCAACCTAGAGAAGGAAAATTAAGGAAAGCAGAAGTGATTGGTTGAATGAGAGAGAGGTGATTGCAAGAACAGAGGGGAAAATAGTGAGGAAATCAGTAGCTCATATCATGAATTGCAAATAAAAAAATGGAGAAGTAGTAACTGATGTGAAAGGACTAAGTCTGTTAGCAGCTGTTGGAGAATATTGTTTTATAATCACTTGCACCAGAACTAAGTTGTAATTCATTTGGCAATGGAGACACACAGCTACTTTGTATTTTGTCAGCAAGCCCATATATTGATACAATCACTGAAAAAATTAATCTCAAAAGGAAATTACCTTGCCTTGTTCATGATGTATCACATCAGGTGAGCATGTTCTTCCTGAGAATCTCCAGCACTCTGTACTGCTTCCTCAGATGGAACTTCCAGACCTGATGTGGCCAGGGTAAACACTAGGGAGTGCTCCTACTTTCCAGGAATAACCTTGGTCTTCTGAAGACATACGATCTAGATTGACAGGTTGGCAAATTCATAAAAAAACCAAGCAAACATAAAGCTGCTTTTTAGGTGATGGAAACTGAGCCAAAATCTTATTGCTCCTTAAACGGAAGAATTAGGTAACAAATTGGAGTAAAAATTAGTTTATGGTTCATGTGAATATCTATTCCTTCTTTAATGATGATTACCTCTTCACTGTAGTCTTAAAAGGTCAGGGTTGAAAAAGGGCAAGATGATAAGGTCATCATATCTCCCAGCAGATGAAATATGCATAGCTTGGCTGGCCTTTGCCCTGCAAATATAGAGAAGTTTAAAAAATGTCAACATTAAGTATGACAAATACTATTGATTTTTCTTGTTAGATGAACCATCTGCCTTTTTGATGCTAGGATGAATTATGACTACTGCTTGTCAGTAACAGTGGTGGTATTTGGGGTTTTTTTTCTTCCGACTGCTCAAAATTTGTCCTCATCGAAGGTTTGCATTCCTGGAGCACTAGAGGTTTCTGTAGCCTTGTGGCACGGACATACCATCTGGCTTTGCTGGTGGTAAAGGTTATTGCCCTCAGCTCCTTGTTTTGCTGTCAAAGATGATTGCCCTCTTAGATCTGCCTACACACTGCTTATGTGAGCACTCCCTAACCTTTTCCAAGAAAAATGAACTAGGCTAGCTTAAATAGTTTAAAATAATAGTTCTGCTGGGTTGTCTGCTTTTTTGATGAGTGACTGCAACCTTTTGATGAATGTCATTTGCAGAGAGCAGCTGTCTGTATACCTGTGGAAGGGGACAACCACAGGAATACTTTACTCTTCACCCAGCGTTTAACTAGCTTCTTTCCTATTGAAAAGAGTATGTCAATATAAGTTCTGACAATGTACTTTATCTCTGCTATAGTGTTTTGGAATCTTTCCCTTAGAAAAAGATGCAGTGATGCACATACAGCTCTGTGTGATGTACATTTCCATTTTATAATTACTGAGTCAATCAACTGTAACTTAGGTAAAGTATAAGCTGTCTTCTGAAGTGCATGGGCTTTATGCATTCAGAGCACTACAACATGATTTATAGCACTGAATTGCTGTAACTTGCTCAAAATCAGTTTGAAGGTAACCAGATTGTTTGCTACCTCTTATTAGCACAGTGGTCAGTAGTGTCATAACAAAGAAGTCCGGGTGTATATAATTATGCCACATTGGTATAATGAATACAACAAACATAAATAGAGAATTTGATCAAATAAGCACTTTATGGAGTTTTTTTCTAAAACAGTTTCCAGACTGTTGTGAGGAATTAAATTGTTCTGCCTTGCTTAGCTTAGAGAAACACTCATACTACTCACACTTGCTCACTGCTCTCTAGTAAAGTATTGAAGTGGAAAAGTGAATTGAACTGTCATAGTTCTTGGAGCACTTCTGCAATTGGGATATGCCAGGGTCTTTAAACGATCTAAGTCAAGGACTAGGCTACCGCTAGTCTTCTCTTACAATTATATTTCTCTATTTAGCCCGATATTATAACACTAGTTTTAACCAAGCTGTGAGTCAATGCTATATTTACTGTAGACTTGTTGGCTCAGGCATTCTTAATGTTTTATAGCATATTCATAAATAATGTTAACTGTTACAGAATGTTATAATTTATGAATGCAATAATTTTAAGGAAGAAATATTTCATTGAGATAATTCAAATGATCTGAAATTCTTCCTCTTCTGTCAAATTCCTTCCTTCTGTCTGAACACCAAATCCCTATCACACCAATCTCTTGAAATTGAACTTTGTCTAGGTTTAGTGAAGTCTTGGAGAAATGTAAAGGGAAAGAGCTTTACTGAAGAAACTCCATAATGACTACAAAAGGATGATAACTGTTGTTTACTTTAAACCTACGGTTTAAATGCCTATATCAACATTTTTTCCCAGCTAATGACCTTTGGCTTCGTAATATCCTTTTTTTCTTAGGAGTATTGGTTTACAAAACTCTCTTTAATCCATTTTCATAAGACAATTTCACTGCAGATACTATCATATTACTGCAATGAAAAGTCATCAGCACACCACCTTGCTATATTCTCTCATGTATCTGTGATTGTTATAAAGTGTTGTGGTTTTTTTTTTTCCTTCCCCCTAGTACTGGATCACTCTGAAAGAGGAGACTTGCACATTTAATTGTACTAAGATGATACAGGTATCATTAACCAATAGAAAACATTAGCATAAGTTTGTTTTCCATGGGTTATTTTGAACACATGAAACCCAGGAAAAGTTTGAGTTGTCTCATAGATCAGGAGAAACTCACGAGAAATCAGATTTTTTCACTGGGTTTTAAAAGGAGTCCTCCAAAGTAATTGACATGATAGAATGGTGGAGTAGAAATGAAGTTATAGTTAGGTAGTTGTGCAATGCTTCCAAGTCAGTCAGGAAATGGCTATAATTATTTTCACATAGTCAACCACTTCCAACTCCTAGAAAGAGATAAATTAAAAAAAAAATTACAGCAAGAAATGGAGAATTATTTTCATAAGCCAAAAGGAATAGAATACCCCTTTTAAATACTCCATTCCCAATTTTCTCTAAGTATTGTGTGAGGTAAAGATATTATTATCATGAATGAAAGTATAAATGTCAGCTGACTTACCATTTCTTATGTTAGTTGGCAACAAACCAGTGTCCACTCAGGAGTCACTTTTATTAGATTAAAAAGAAATCTTAGCAATATGTATGCAAACTTTTACTATATTTCCTTTTGTATTTTTCATGATTTTTCTTACTTACACTTCTTGAAGAACTTTTGTAGGTAGGTGTACCTGAAACCAGAGTAGCTTTAAAATCTGCTTGTTTTCTATAAAAACATTTTACAGGCTTTCACATTCCGCAGTGTCTGTATAAGTATATAAAAAATAGCCAAGGGGCCGTGACCCAGAGATTCTGGTCCAGTGGCAGTGTAGGAGCTTCTTGTGCCAAGGGCTGCCCCTGGAACACTGTACTTAAAAACAGCTGATAGTGCTGTGTTCTCTGAATTTCTTCAGCGATGAGGAGTCCCCTTGTATTTTCAGCCATACAGTGACAAAAGGTTCCAAAATTTAACTGTTCCATGTGGAAAAAGATATATCCTTTATTGCATGTCTCTTAGTCCAAAAAATAGTAACAGTTTTGCTTTTCCCTAAACCACATGTGTATCATACATCTAACATTCATACATTCAATGCTAAGAGAGGTCTGGGTCAGAATTTAGATAGAAGTTTATACAAGCCTATCTAATATCGTTTTCTGAAGAGAAAAGTATAGTTTGCATTTTTACACTCTACCCAGGAGGATTGGGTTACATACTACATATGCTGGCTCTTACATATTACCTGAAGGTATGAAATCTCAGTTTGGTGGGTTTCAAGGAAAATTGCCTATGTGATTTTGACATGCTCCTATTATTGGAATCGGAAAAGCTGCCAACCGCTGTTCCATTCACAGTTTTGCAGACCATTACATCTTTGATTTAGCCTCAAGTTTGGATGTTCTAACTGGTAAAACAGCTTTACAATTTTTTAATTTTTTTTTTTTTT